>JAFEMH010005125.1:0-177153 GCA_022495995.1 Adenophora triphylla var. japonica
TTGCTTGGCGGTCCTGGAGAAGTGGAAGAGAATCATGCGGTTCCTTTGCCCGGAGGGGCCTCTTTCAAGTTGATAGATTGTGCAACCTCCTTCATCTTTCCCGGAGGGAAGCACACAGGTATGATCCGTGGTCCCGATCATTTTGATATTTCCGGCCTCCACACGATAGATTTAGGGGGCTGGAAGGCTCCGGTCGGCGATTTACGCCTATTGGGATGCCTTTGCACTTTCGCATGTTTGGGACCTTGTTCGCTGGTTTTATTCTTTTGGGATCTCGTCATCGGCTTCTCTGTTGGATGTAATGTCGTTCATTATCGCTTGGGCGAGATGTTTGTACCTTTTATCTTGGGGAGACTTTCCATGCTTCCTTCGATAAGTGGCAAGCTACCGGGAACTACGGTATATGCACGCAGCGGGGCGGCCCAGTATCCTCTGCGTTGACTTTCGTGGTTGATGGAGACGCACACTTAGGGGATTCTTCGTGAAACTGGATATGATCGAAGCCTTGGAAATTACGCCCCGGGGAGCAGGGGTTGCTGTAGATTTTGATGATCGGGGCTCATGGGAGCGTTGGATGGGCTGGTCGCCTGGAGCGAGTAAGATATCGAGATGGTCGGGAGTGCCTTGTTGGCGGAGTGGAGACTCGGGCAGAGTGCTTCGAGACGGGTCTCATGTGGTCATGCTTCGGGGCTTTCTCGATCCAGCTTCTATATTCCGTCCTTGGTTACGAGAGGCGGTTCCGGTTTTAGAGCGGGTTCCTTTGGAGGACTTTTGATGATATAGCCACTAGGGTGGTGGCTTCCTGGGCTTCTATGGATGATCCTTCGGTGTTTTCCTTTCTTTCCCGAGTATGGAGGTATGACGTCTTTCCTCACCTCGCGGGTTATCCTCAGCGTCAAGAGACTTTGTGTTGTTGACTCACTTGGTACAGTTGGTACGAGAGAGCATTTTGGAGAGACTCGAGATGGCTATTTTGAGGCCGGCGTAGAAGGCCATTGTGGAGTGCGGGAGAGACCTCGACGGTTTCGAGAAGGAGTGCAGGGCCGAGGCGAGGCCAACCCTCGCGATGGTGAGGCGGAGATGGTGGTGACCCAGACTATGAAGATTATGTCAAGCAGACAGTGAGAGGAGGACTCCTATGCTACCGGCCCAGACTACGGGAGATGAGAGAATGACGCTAGAACTGCTGCGAGGCCACGGGACGGAGGCTGGTTTGATAGATCCCGTTCCTATACCAGAAGCTTGGTAGGAGGAAGGCCAGACATTTGCCTTTCCTGTTCAAAAGAAGAAGACTCGGGGAAGAAGAGGGAGAGAGGCCGGTATGAGTGGCTTGGAGTGACCTTTGAGGTTTTCGAGTATCCGCTTTCTTTGCATCGTAGCTTGCACATATTAGTATGATTATGTATCTTAATTTCTTTTAAGCGGGTTGCCGGTTGGCAAAGGAATGAATCGCAAGGCTTAGACTCATCAAAAAGTTTTTAACTTGTAATGAATATTTGAATTGTCCCTTCAGAGAGTTTTTTCGAGACGCTTTCATGAATTACTCTGATCGGTGTATTGATGTCGATTTTGACTTTTATTTGTGCTTTAGACCGAACCGTTTCCGGCTGCCTACGTTCCCCTCATATTTGAGGAGCTCGGGTCTTCGTAGTTCAGCACAGTCGATTTTGTTTTTGTGTTGTTTTTTTGTTTTTTGTTGTTGTTTTTTTGTTGTTGTTTGTTTTTGGTGCAACCTCGCTTTTTTACCTAGGCCGCCTCTTTTCGGGTTTTCAACCTAGTTGGGTAGCTTACTCATTTTGGCACTCTTTTTCTTCTTCTTTTTTCGACTGACTTCTTTTTTTTGTTTTACTGGCGTGAGTATCATGCGCAGGCTTGTCACCATTCACTGGGTGTATTAAAAGTGGATTGGTCCGTCGAGGTCCGCAGGCTGCATGGCTCCTCAGGAGAAGATCTTTTTGGACTGACGTATGGCCCGACCCAGACGAGGCTCCCATTTGCCAAGCGGGTGACACGGACCGGGGGCTTCTCTTTTAAAAACGAGATCACCTTCTCGGATCTCCCGATGCTTTACTTTCTTGTCGAAGGCTCTGGCCATTCTCCCTTGGTAGGCTCGGATATGTTCCATTGCTTTCAATCGTCGCTCATCTAGCAGGGCCAATTCATCATGGCAACTTTGGAGCCATTCGACCTCGTTGATCTGGTTTTCCAACAGCACACGAAGTGAGGGGATTTCCAATTCGATTGGGAGCACGGCTTCCATTCCGTATGTGAGGGCAAACGGTGTTTCCCCAGTTGCCGTTACGGCGATGTTACGTTTGCCCCGAGTGCAGTGTAGCTTCTCGGGCCAATCTACGCACTCGGACAGCCATTTTCCGGATGATGTTTTCCGAGTCTTGTTTCTTTGCCTCGACGGCTCCGTTGGTTTGGGGCACAGCAGGAGATGACTTGTGACGGGTTATTCGGAATTACGCGGCTGTCGCATTCCCCTTCGAAGTGGGATCCATTATCTGAGATGATTTCGGCTGGTAACCCGTATCGGCATATGATGTTCTCTTTGATGAAGAGGGCTACTTTCCTTGAGTTGAGGACCTTGTAGGATTTTGTAAGGCAATCCTTTCCAGTTCCTTCGAAGAAATCACCAATCTGCGTCTCTTTAGGCTCTTCCGCAGTTCCCAGATTCACACTCGTCAAAATCTCTTCGGCAGCTTGGGCTCGATTTTCCTTTTTTCCGAACAACCTGCTTAAAGATTTTTTTTTGTTTGATTTTTTTTTTGTTTAATGTGTCTGCTTCTTTATCTAATAAATTTTTTTTTTATTAATTAATTCATCATTAGTTAAAGTGGCAATCAAGGGATACTTGGAAAGGTCATTTCATTGAGAACGAAAAGGAAGTACAGCATTTGCTACAGACTCGTAGTCTTCAGGCGTGAGGCCATCGGACGACTCGGAAGACTCAAACTCAACAATGAGAGACTCAGAGGACTTTACAAAGGTTGACACAAAGGGACGGGGGACCAATCCAAGTTTGGTGATCATTTCTTCTTTGGTCGCGGACGGGCCTGAGAGAGTTTCCCGATTCTTTAATGGCATTGCTGTCAGGGACCTCATGACTCGGGGGCTGTCTCATTTCTGTTCTCCTCCCTCGATCATTGCTACCCATTTCTTTGGCGAGCTGAAATCAATCGATCGGCACTGGATCTCTTCCCGAATAAGCTGTTGCATAATCGGACCATCCCAATCATCTCAAAAGACTTCGTAGCTTTGGCTTTCGGCACGGTCAATTCAAACTCGGGTTTCGGACCTTCTTGGGCGTAGGAATTGTGGTTGTGAGCTTCTCGAACTGCTCCACTTTAGGCTTGGCACACCTTTGAAAGTGTACTCACTCTTCATGGTAGTAGCGGCCCCGGTGTATCTTGGGTAGGTCCAGAACATTCTGCGGACCGGGTTAGCTTTGGCTCCCACGAACTTGTTGAGGCTATCCTGTAGCTTCAAATACCCTTACGTAGGAGTGGGTTACGTGATGTTACCGGTTGTGTGGGTGTAGCGTTGTGAGAAAATTTCTATCTTTTCATCTTTCGAAAGTCGCCACCTATATTATTCGTTTGGAAACATAGGAAAACCATTTTGAAAGAGATTTGGGTTCGGGGCTTAGGGTTATGAAATGGGTAGGTTTAGAAGGCATCCATTTCACCCAATCCGGCGATCGGTCTTTCTAAAGAAAAGAGAGGTTTTCAATCTTTTTAATAAAATAATTAAAGAAGAACAAATAAACCCTAATCAATTTCTTGATTAGGAATGTCGGATTGTATGCTTCGAGATCGCCTCCATTGACTGAAGAGACTCTAGGCTAATCCTTTTGATGGGATTACACTACTCTAAAATCAATGGAGAGGTTGAGAAGAGAAACGAAAGTTTAAAGGATGATTACCTTTTGAGGAGAGATTCGGACGAGTTTCGACTCAAGTTTAGAGTCGAACCTTGATACGGACGAGCTTCGCCTCGATCCTTGATTTGGATCTTGATGCGGACGGAGCTTCGCCTTATTCCCTTGATTCGGGCTTCGATGTTTGTTAATCAACAAGGTTGACGAACAAACTTTAGGAGTTGTTTGTGAGTGATTTGAAGGAGTCTTTCGTGGAAAGAAACCAACAAATTGTGTGTGTTGTGTGTTTTCTTGATCAAGGATCGGGAATTGTCGACCTCAGAAACACTTGAAAGTCATCCGGTATTTATTGGAGGTTGGAGAGGTGAAGGTGGAGAGGTAAAATCCCTAGGAAGGTTCCGAACTCGGTTGTGATTGGATACCGAATTGATAAGGTTTTATCCAAAAAGAGAGTTTGAAACGGAGAAGGAGAGTGATTTGCACATCTGTCGAGGGATATCTCGTGCGATATATGATATCTCGTGCGAGATAACTAGTACGATGACTATTTTGTCCTCTTCGGTTGTTCCGTTAGTCGGTTAGGTCCAAAACTAACGAGGTTAGTTAGAAACTTAACGAAACATGGACGAAAGCGATATGCTTTCATCAAAACATAAAGAGAGATGAAGAGTAGTGTAATCATGTAATTATGAGTTCAGAATAGGGTGTCTCTGAGCCCCTCGGCGACGGGTCTTATGAAAGAAGAAGTGTCGTCGATAGAAAAGACATCATTACGAACACTTTGGGATGGTCGTGCCGCACGGCTGCCTACGTATCTCTATCGGAGAATCAGACCAAAACGTAGTTCGACTCCAAAACACGAAAAGGTTGCTTTAGGTATTTTGAAAATCATTTTTTTTTTTGAAAATCGAGGAGATTTTATTTTTGAAAAGGCAAATCCATACTGAGGAATCAAATCATGACCCAATTCTGAATATACCTGTCTTTTGTGGAAGTGAGGTGACGATCCTGGCGATTCGGGACCAAGCTTTTTGTCGAGGTGACGATCCTGGTGATTCGGGACCGAGCTTTTTGATGAGGTGACGATCCTGGCGATTCGGGATCGAGCTTTTTTTGTTTGTGACGATCCTGGCGATTCAAGACCGGGCTTTTTGATGAGGTAAGTATTTGACATACTGACCCTAGATGCTTGACGCATCTTAGATGTTTGACACACCTAATTGTTGACGATCCACCTGTCAGGCGTTGAATCGGAGCTTTTGGTAAGGTAAGTATTTGACACATGACCCTAGATGCTTGACGCATCTTAGATGTTTGACACACCTAATTGTTGACGATCCACACTGTCCAGGCGTTGAATCGGGCTTTTGTTGGAATATGCTTGACGCATGGCACTTGACATGATGGATGCTTGACGCGATGGTTGCTTGACGCAATGGTTGCTTGACGCTATGGTTGCTTGACGCAATGGATGCTTGACGCTTTAAGAGATGCTCGACGCACTTAATTGGATGCATAGAAAGGTATATGGTAGGAAAAATCCAAACACTCAACATGTTTGATCTAATTCTTGAAAGTAGGCACTTGACGTGCTTTACGCATTTTAATTCCTACAAGAGGGTTAGTGAAAGCATTTGCCTAACAACATACATTCACTTAAGCATTTGTTTGTTCAAGATGATCAATGTGCACTCGACTCCAAGAATCAGCGGGGAGAATGAGTCATATTATGTGAGAATTGAAAATCGTTTGTGTGATTTAGATTTTGGTTCAGAAGACTAACTCGTGAGGTCCATCTAAAGATCGAATGAGATAATCGTCTAATAGGATTTCGTTGAGATAACCCAAGTTCAGCACTAAGGTTCAGGATACTTCAAGGATTTTTCGTTGTCGTAGGACTTTTTTTTCATCGTCGAAGCCCTAAATTTTTCATGTGATGATCATTGGTAGACAAGGTCCAAACCACTCCAATGGCTTTTGCTATGTAGAACTGATCTTTGCCCAAAGCACGTATTTTCCAAGGCTTCTCTTGACATTAAGCCCCAAGACTTCTTGTATGTTGTAGATGACCGTGAACGAGGCTTGTGAGGCTGCGGTGAATTGAAGAAGGATCCCCTCCTTTTTCCCTTTGAATTTTTTTTTTTCTTAGTGACGCACCCTGGTTTTTGCCTGGACCGCCCTTTCGGGTTTTCAATCTAGCGGGCATCTCTTTTGCGTCTTTTGTTTTTGTGCTCTAACTTTTGCCTAGGCCGCTCTTCTACGAGTTTTCAACCTAGCGAGCATTTTTTTTGAAAAGTATGTTTATTCGAAGAGAACTTCGGTTGGAAGAATCTCATTAAGGAGAAAGATGAGATCTCAAGTTTAGTTGAGGAGAGATGGACTCTATTTTTGGAAGGTTATCCAAGCATTGACTCTTTTATGAGGAGTGTATTCTCTAATGATAAGAGTGAGAAACGAAGAGGAAAGCCCCTAATGCAGATTTGATTACTCTCGAGAGTTTGAGTAGGGATTGACTGGGGGAGGAAAGGTTAGGAAGCCCCAGTTTTGATGTTTGGATTTCAAGAGTGTGTATGAGAATGGCTAAGAGGAAGCCCCTAGACTCAACAAAGAACGCTATATGGCTCAAAGGTCTAGAAAAGTTGCTCTACTTTTAATGGACCTTGTATCATCTAGAAATTTCTTAGCGCGTTTGAAAGGAAAGCCAATCGTTAGCATGACTTAAGGCTAAACATTTTTCTTTATGGATTGATGTTGAAAGTCTTCTTCATCTTCTTGCCTATTCAAGCTTCATCGTAAGAGGATGTTGAGGGATCCTCTTTTCTTCGTTGGTATCACTTGACTCTTCTTCTTTGTGGAAGAGTCCTTCTTGCCTTTGTTGAAATCCCATCTTCGTTGTGGGGCGATGAAGGCTTGAGAGTTTTTCTTCTCTTTTTTTTTTTTTTGATGCTCTATTTTTGACTAGGACGATTTGAGGAGTTTCGACCTAAGCGAGCTTTTTATTTTTGTACTCTCAAAGCCTTGAATTGAGTAGCCCCACTTTTCTTGGGATGAATGTTGATAGCAGCGCCTTTGGCTTCCTTCGTTTGTTGATCTTCAACTTTCAACATGAGTAATGTTTAGCCTTAAGCCTTCTAAGGATACTTTTCATTTCAAACTTGTTTAGAAGCTTCTATCTTTCGTGACGATTTAAGGAATGAGGGTCCACTATTCAGCATGGATCAAATGATACTCATAAAAAAGAACAACTCTTGGGAAAGTGTTTAGGGTAAAGAGATAACTTTTATTGATAAGGAAATTCGAAACGGACTCGATAGTTTACTTGACACAAACTAGAGAGGATAGAGATGGACTAGAATGACGAACGACTCTTCGAGAACATACTAGGAAATTGACCTAATCTATGTTTTTCTTTTTCAAAGGAAAGAAGAGAGAGGACAATCGGAGCCCCAAGGTGGTGATGCTTGATTGATCTTGCCGGCTTCATACAAGTCTTGGATGGCATCCCTCAAATTGTAGCAATTGTTGGTGTCATGACCACTAAAGCGATGGTAATCGCAAAATTTGTCGTGGTCCCAATCTTCTCTCATTTTCTTAGGATGATAGTCTTCCATTGGCTTCAGTTTTCCTTGGCCTACTAGATCATCGAACATCTCCTTAAGAGTAGCCCCACCAAAATCCACGATAGGTACGACCGGTGCTCCCTTTTGTTGGACCATTCTCCTTTTCGAATTCTTTCTAAGACGGATCAATTCATCAACTCTAAGGCCTGATTTATGAAGTTCGAGGAAACTAGGGAAGTAATTTCCGGCAAGCTTCTCTTGGTACTCTTCGCGGAGACATTGAAGTAGGATATGAATTTGTTCGTCTAGGCTTGGCCTATCAACGATTTCAGTCAGTTTGGTCCTCCATCTCTTGACGAAGTCTGCGAATGATTCATTCGGAAGTTGCTTGGTTTGCTCAAGGTCTCTCCTAGTAGTGCGGTAGGTAGTGTTGTCCGCAAATTGTTCTTGGAAAGGCACGACTGGCGAGTGGCCAATCAAGCCTTGTGGAGAGTGGAAGAGTCATGTACCAATCTCTAGCGGCACCATCAAGGGTTTGAGGGAAGCATTGAACTAGCAAGTTGTCATCGACACCCATAGGTAGCATGGCCCAAGAGTAGGTTTCCAAATGAGCTTTAGGGCAAGTAGAACCATTGAATTTTGCAATGTCGGGTGTCTTGTACTTTCTAGGAAGCTTTGACATGGATTGACGAAGGGTGTCATAGTCAATAGAGAGTGAGGCTCCCTTACTCACATCGAGGGATGAAAGTTTCTTTTCTAGCATTGCCATGGTAAGTGGTTCGTCCTTGCTTTCTTTCTTGGAAGCATAACTCTCATTGTCGGAGGAGGAAGATGATGAGCTAGACTCATACACCTTTTTCTTGTGCTTGCGGTGCCTTTTAGCTTTCTTAGTGTATGATACTTCGTCATCGGAAGAGGTCTCATTCTCTTTCTTCTTTGAGCTTAATTCGGCCAATTGTAGTTTCATGGCTTGGAGTTCGTCAACCATGGCTTTCATTTCCCCGGCTTGGATTCTTCTTTCAAGTTCTAATCGGGCCTCCATTTCTTCGGCTTGGGCTTGTAGCATTTCTTCATATCGAATCCTTTGATCCTCAATTTCCTTCTTGGGTGCTTCGTAATTCATCGTGTCGTAAGGAAATTGAAATGCTACCGTTGGAGAGGTAAAGGAGCTTGACGACCTTAGAGATGAACTCGAGATATTCTTACGAAACGTCTTTTCGAATATTAGCCCCAAACGATCCTAGATGGAGAAAAGGATGATGGTTAAAATTACCTCACGAGTGATTTTTTTTTTTGAAGTTTTATTTTTTTAGAGATGGAGTTTTGACTCAAGAAGGGAGCGCACATCGATTATCAATCACAAACACGAAATATGCAAATAATATCTCGCGAGACGAGGTAATCTCGCACGAGATAACCATTCGAAAAGATGGATTTTTCCTCATTTTATTTCCTAAATTCATGGTCGGACGGACAAAGATCCGTTTTCTATCTAGCATCCTAGGTAAATCTTGCAGGTATACGTAATTCAAACCAAACCTAGGGACTCGGTAATTAACCATTCTTTGTAAAATAAAGCCACGTAAAATTGACTGGAAGGATTTTTTTTCTTTAAAGGGACTTCCGAAAGGGTCATTCCGAAGGGACTTTTCCGAATCCTTTCTCGATAGTCAATTTTACATTAACTTTATTTTGGTCAAAGACAAGAAAGATTACCAAGTCAAAACCGACCGGTCACGGAGTGTTCCTAGAAAGACAATCTACATGAAAATGTGGCGATGCGGGGGAAGGCTAGGCTCCGCGATATGACAATCTAAGTGGATTGAATACGCGGAGTGGGATGATCCAACTTCGGAGAGACCGGTGACTAGGTGGTTACCGTCATCCGTCCTTAGTGTGGGTCCCGGGTTAATCGGGGTATATAGTGCAATGACGTTATATCATGAGTGCGCGTGTGTGATAGTCAATCTAGGTGATAGAGAAAATAGAGATTTTTTTTGAAAATCAAAAGGAAAACAGAGATAGTGGCCGCACCAAGTGGTTGCCTACGTTTCTCCCAATTTAGGAAGACTCGGGCCGTCGTAGTTCCACATAAAGAGAGATAAAGAGAGATAAATAATTCAATTTACAACTCCCGAATCCCAAATGGACCGGACTTTAATTAAATAAAACCCAATCGCACGCGAGTCATAAATAATAATCAATTATTTAAATGAAATAAAGATTCGAGTTCTACACCTTAAGGGAGGCCTTTAAGATGTGGGAACTCAAGTAGCACGGATAATGAATTTATCAGGATCCCCCTTGCATGTTCGACTCTGCGTCTTGGATTATGAGATGAACGGGAGAACGACCGTAAAACAACCAAGATTCTGCTGAAAAAAAATATCTCGCGCAGATATGATATCTCGCCGCGAGATATTAGCTTCATTACGAGAGCAAGAAAATTCAAATTTAAATTTTTTTTTGAAAACCTCTCTTTTAATTTTGACGCAAGTTTAAGCACTGCTTAATTTTACAGTCCCCGGCGGAGTCGCCACGTAGCGTTGTGAGAAAATTTCATCTTTTCATCTTTCGAGTCGCCACCTTATATTATTCCGTTTGGAAACATAGGAAAACCATTTTGAAAGAGATTTGGGTTCGGGCTTAAGGATTTACTGAAATGGGTAGGTTTAGAAGGCATCCATTTCACTCCAATTCGGAGATCGGTTTATTGCTAAAGAAAAGAGAGGTTTTCAATCTTTTTAATAGAAATAAAGGTAAAGAAGAAACAAATAAACCCTAATCAATTTCTTGATTAGGAATGTCGAGGAATTGCAATATATCGAGATAGCGCCTCCAATTGGATAGAAGAGACTCTAGGCTAATCCCTTTTGATGGGATTACACTACTCTTAAAATCAATAGAGAGGTTGAGAAGAGAAACGAAAGTTTAAAGGATGATTACCTTTTGAGGAGAGATTCGGACGAGTTTCGACTCAAGTTTAGAGTCGAACCTTGAATTACGGACGAAGCTTCGCCTCGAGTACCTTGATTTGGATCTTGATACGGACGGAGCTTCGCCTTGTTCCCTTGATTCGGGCTTCGATGTTTGTTAACTGAACAAGGTTGGCGAACAAACTTTCAGGAGTTGTTTGTGAGTGATTTGAAGGAGTCTTTCGTGGAAAGAGAACCAACAAATTGTGTGTGTTGTGTGTTTTCTTGATCGGGGATCGAAATTGTCGACCTTCCAGAAAGCAACTGAAAGTCATCCGGTATTTATAGGAGGTTGGAGAGGTGAAAGGTGGAGAGGTAAAATCCCCTAGGAAGGTTCCAAACTTCGGTTGTGATTGAGATACAGAGATTGATAAGGTTTTATCCAAAAAGAAGTTTGAAGACGGAGAAGGAGAGTGATTTGCTCACATTCCTGTCGAGGGGAAATCTCGCGAGATATGATATCTCGTGCGAGATAACTGAGTATGATGACTATTTTTGTCCTCTTCGGTTGTCCCGGTAGTTAGTCGGTTAGGTCCCAAAAGCTAACGAGGTTAGTTAGAAACTTAACGAGAAACATGACGAAAGCTGATATGCTTTCATCAAAACATAAAAGAGAGATGAAGAGAGTAGTGTAATCATGTAATTATGGGTTGAGAATGGGGTGTCTCCCTGGCAGGTTATCCAACAGGGATCGTCATGATGGGGTAGATCTTCTGGACCCCCTCCCTTGGGCCCAGGTACTCGAAGGTACTCCAGAAGGATGCACCTGGGCGACTAGGATCGGCGAGTGGACAAGTGGCATGAGTAGTGTCATTTACTCTGGGGATCAGCTACATCCAGGCGGCGTAGCCGTGTCTCGCTGGATTAAATCCATGCTCACGATCCTCGACATGTTGCGGCCCCAGAAGATGTCCCCGCAGTCGAGGGATGAGACTCTGCCGTCCATCGGGCGTAGCGTGGCGGGCTGAGTGGCTGAGCACCTGCCCCGTACGCCACTCTTTGTGGAGTATCCGCGGTTGAGGGCGCCATCGAAGGTAGTGAGATGGATGTCGCTCGCCGAGTGCGGGACGAACGGGCTTGAGTCCGCCTATGCCTCCATGAGCTCGTCTTTCCTATGTAGTTAGCAGGGTACCAACCGAGTTCGTGGTGCTGTTCCTATCTGAGGAACCCAGAGACTGTACTTCAGCTATTGTGTAAGTATTTCTAGGGTTCTAAAGAATCCTTTTTGGATTTCATTTACTTTAAAAGAAAAATACGAAAGCTTTTCCTAAGATTTTTGGAGAAGAGTTTTATTCTCTTTTCTCCACGGGCATCCCGAGCTCGCACCTATGATGGATTGGTACGGGCAAAACAGGGTTGGATAGGCATGTGTACCGGTCACTCCTTTTCGAGGAAGCTAGCTGCGCTGCGGCCCAGGGTGAAGTCCGAGGCCGTACGCGAGAGAACATCTAGGCATGTTGGGAGCCACCACATCTGCCTCGCCTCGGCCTCGGGATACCCGCAGCCTCAGCGTCCACCGGCGCCATGCAGTCGGACGGGACCCAGCCTCCTCTCCATACGGGCATTTACAGTCCTCGCAGGCATGCCATGAATGTCAATCTATCGATGTAGTGATCCATGTCACGAAGATTTGATGAAGGATCCTAGCTTCTGCAGGCGGATAAGTAGTGAGCCGACGAGTCGGATCGCTTAGGATTCCTTAGGTCTATTCAGGAGAGGAAAGCAGACAATCGAACACTTTTTATGCACGATTTTGTTTATCTTCCTCGTTTTATTCGTGTGCGCGAGGACCAAGCAATGTATTAATCTTTTATTGCTTTTCCTATTGCTGCTTTATGTTTTTGCATATTACTTGAGCCTCAAGGAGCAACTTTTTGCCAAACTGCATTTGGCAGACGAAAATGATCTGTGATGACCTATATGATTGCATGAATGGTATTTGGACATGTTCCCCTCCAAAGAACGAGCCCCGGTTTTGTTGAAAGTGGCGGGTAGACGCCGTGGCCTTCATCTTTTACGGGTCCCAGCGGCTGGAACCAAAGATCTCGCTAGCGGACCGCCACGTGTAAGCAAAAAGGCGTCGGCAGTGCTTTGGGCAAATGTAGCCATGCGGTGGAAGTTTTAATACGAAGGCTGGTTTTTTCAAATAAAATCAAGGCTCGCCTTTTCATTTCATTTTCACCGGTAGACATACATTGGTCAGAGAAGCTACATTTTGCACCGGCTAATCATCAGCGATCCTGTCACTAAAGCCTTGTGTTCTGAGGAAGAGACCGTTTCTTACCGATGCTTCAATGCTGGACCTGACGCAACTCTCAATCTAACGAGGGGCTGTCGATACCACTCTTCAAGATCAAATCTTTATGGCATGGTTCGAAGGAGTCTCCCGTCCGATTGGGACCTTTTGACGAAAACGCAGCGCGAGATTTTGAGGCGTGCAGAGATCACTACTTTGCTAGCACTAAGCGATGTTGGTCGTGATACGCACCTCCACTTGACCTTGACAACATGCCCCAGAGCTCTTGATTGGGGTAGAAGTGAGCCAGTATCGATTCTCACTTGTGGGAGGCAAGCCCAGTCGGACATGGCTTTGTAAAGCGGCATCTTCGTCTCATAGGCCACTCCCTTGCGGAAGAGGTTTGAAAGCCGAGATGATGGTAGCCGCATAAATCGATAGGATTGACTTTTACGATATCCTGACTAGAGTGGAAGGTTTGGAGTCTCGGATAAAGCTCTGGCCCGATGGCTACTCGGATGCCTTTACCCTTTGCGCCACGTTCTCATCTGCATTTCTTGTCGAGTCCGTAGGAGTACGGTATGGTGACCTTTTGGACATGGTTAGAATTGCGAGTGGGAATCAAGGATGTTTCCGGGCCCTGGTTTTGCAGGATTTACATAGCTCCGATGGGATGGCTGGAGACCATTTCGTAGTGCAGGGAGCCCGGGTTCGCTAGATCTCATGGTTACAAAAGAGGCCTTGGGGGATTTGCCGGAAGCTGATTATGTCAGTCTTATGAGTGATTTCTCCCAGGTATTCCAGTTGTCCACCATAAATCCTGGACATTAGCAGTGGGAATGCCTCATTGGAGGCTGAGACGGTACGTAGGACAAATTTCGGGAGTCTACGTAGTGAGGTTAGGGAGCTCTTTAGTCATCCTTCCAAAATCCCACCCACGGCTGTGTCCGTCACATTTTTAAAACGAGCACATCTTACGGGAGCCTTTGGATGATTGAGGACCATCGATCTGCGTGGAGTAGTGCCCCTGCTTGACGAAAAATGGGGCATCGGTGACATTGGGCCTTAAATTTCCTCGAGGAAGCTTGAGTCACAAAAAACACGGCTTTTCCTTCCCGAGGGCTATTCTCAAGAAGCGGGAAAGAGTATCAGTCTTACGACCATGGCATACTTGCAAACAAGTGCCCAGTCACGAGAAGGAGATGCTGAGGCTCGAGGTCATAATTTTTTCTCAAGAGGACGTTCGGGCTTTATTGGAAGTGACGTGTGACTGGCAGGTCCTGGCAACGGGAGGCGAGACGGGGCTGATTCACCTGAACCGGTCCCAGGAGTGACACGATTAAGGCATATGGAAGCTCACATATGTAGAGGCTATTGGAAGGTACAAATCACCTTGAAGCGATGCATTTCGGAGGGAGGAGGTACTTTATTGCCGGGATTGAGAAGGCACTTAATCTGACACGGGTTTGGTGGAGGCTCACGGTGAGGATACGGAGGTGGGATGAGGGCGCGCTCGTAGACGAAGAGGGAAGAACATTTCATGACGGGGTCGAGCATAAGGGCAAGAACAAGGAAGACTCAGCGAATGACCGGGTGCAAAAACTAAAGGTCTAGTTCCTAGGATGTCCCTTATTGCAAACAAGAATTTGCAAACACAATAGAATTGACTTCTTAGGTCACTTGTATGTTTTGAGATCCCTTTGCTTGTAGGTTACCTCCGAATCGAGTAGGCTAGTGCTTGAACTCATCCAAGAAGTTTTTAACCTTGTCGGCACGAAGGAAGATATTTATCTTGGAGAAATTTATTCAAGACACATCTCCTCTCAATGGAAACTTAGATGTCTTATTTATTGTTTAGACCGATGACCATTTAAAAAATTTGCCTATTACTTTTAGCAATTCGAAAGCGACCCGAAAGGCTCGGGTCTTAAGAAATTCATTCGAGTGAACTATCGGGATTTTTGTTTTTGGTCTTTCTTTTTTGATGTGATACATCTTTTTGTCTAGACCACCCTCTTAGGTTTTATGGCGTCGTTGGCGTTAGGGCACGATGCAGCTTTGGGAAAATCTTTCCCTTTTTTAGCAATGTCTGACCACATTTTGCCTAGACCACCCTTTTTGAGCAAGTTTTTATTCCTAGTAGGCATTACCTGCATACACGCTACATGTTTTTTCTTTTGCCTTATAATTTTTGCCTGGTGTCTAAAGGCCTTTATATATATTTTGATACGGTTTTTCTTGCTGACCAAACTACTTGTTTTTTTTTTTCTTTTTTTCTTTTTTTATTGTAGGCAGCAATACTCGCCGGGCTTATCAGATTGAGCGGGTGAATGAATGGTTAGTCAGTCGATGACCATCGCATTCGGACTCAGATAGTATGTACGCAAAAACCACCTCTAAAACGGGCTGATCCAAGCGGGTTCCCACTTTCCAGGAGTTGTCTCTGGTGAGGGCTTCAGCACCTTCCCGGCCTTAGGTCGCATGTTTGATGTCCAGAGACCCTTGTACTTTTTGAGACCGAGATATGCCACTAGCCATTCGCCTTTGGTAAGCTGGGTGCATCCGCGGCTAAAATTCAGCCTTCTTTCCCTATGTGAGCAGGCCAACTCGTCGTGCCGGCTGCCTCTAAAACCCAAAACTGACTTCATTGACACTTTGTTTTCGAGCGCAGGCAACCCTTAGTGACCAGATTTCAGCTCTGTAGGCTTCTTTTTGCCTTCCCGTCAGTAAGCACAAGGCAATCACAGTTTCTCTAGAAATCAAGCATTCTAGCAATCACGCCTCACAAAAAACAAAACGAGGCAATCATGCCTCTCGAAAAGAAAACATGACCTCGGGCAATCACGCCTTTGCGAATAATCAAGCTCTGAAAGCGTCTTATTGGCGACGCCTGCAGCTCCATTGGCCTCGCCGAGTGCATGCAGGGGACGATTTGTGAGCGAGTGATTCGAGCTCGCGGCAATCCTGGAGTCGCAGTCCACCCAGTGCGACAGATTATACAATGAAGTGACCCTCATTGGGCACCCCATAGTCACGTCACATGATGTTTTCTTTGACAAGGCCTGGGCCTCGGTCGGAGGACAAGTGAGGACCTGCGTCGTAGGACTTAGCCTCTGACCCTTTGTCGAAGTAGTCGGCGCCGCTGCCTGCAATTGGTGCCCATTGCTTCGGTGCGGAGGACTATCTTTCCTATAACGTCTATACCCAAGTCTCGGTCGAAACGGCCAAAGTCACGTCGTCATGCCGGCTAACGGGTCATGGTCGGAAGATGGTTGACAAGGTCACATGCTTGAGCAGCGGAATTTGCGCGGCCTTGTCGGGGACAGTCACGTCCTCGCAGGTGAGTACGTCTGATCACATGGAAATTCCGGTAGTAGCCCATTCGAGGCCTCGCTTGCGCATCAATGCTACGGCATTTATATGAGGATAAACCGTCCTCAAGGACCATTGTGGACTTCGGTCATTAACAAGTCACAGCCCTTTCTTGGGTGACACATAGGAGGAGTGGTCCACAAGTCACCGTTTCTTGTACGAGGATCGCCCCCTGGAGGAATGAGATTACGTCCTCACAGTGAGAGCCCGGCCGTTTGGTCGAGCTTCAAGATTACGTCCTTGGCTTTGCATGCCTTCCTCGGTTAGAGGACATAACACTTCTTCATCATTATACGTGGCAGAAATGATTCCCCATCCTTCAGTCCGATAAAGACCGTATGAAGCATGCCCGGGGTCTCAATCATTGACTCATGGCCCGGAAGTCTATTAAATCACAGCCCAGAGCGAGAGCGACTTACCGTCACACCATTATCCGTAGCCGGAATGGCTTTATGGCCTTTCCCTCGGGATCTCTACCAATGAGCGCATGAAGTGGCTAAGGCATCTGACCTCTGTTCTTATCCCTTGGCGATGCGCTAATGAAAAGTTACTTCTCTGAGCTGTTCGATCCAACTTGATTCCATGTAGGGCATCGTAGGAATACCTTTGAAGGTTAGGATCCGGCCCGATCGTCTTTAGCATTTGGAGACACCATGGGTTTTATAATCGGGCGATTCTCCATGGAGCCTCGAGTCTCCTTGACATTCCTTTCTAAGGCGGCTTCGTAAACCGACAACCTGCAAGCTTGCGATACTGCGATCGAGCTTGATTCCGTGGCCCCAGGGAAGTTCAATCCTTGATAAAAGGCTGTCCGGCCATTGACTCATCTTTCGGATCGGACACCATTAGCACGTCACTCGCGGCCCGACCTTTTTAGAGGTCACATCAGCGGTAGGGATGGACAGCGGTTCGGGTTCGGATCGGACACTTAGCGGTGATCACAACAAGACATCCACGTCTCACGAACACTACTGAATCCCTATACCAAATGACGATCCGATCCGGGAAACTTCCTAATCGGCTGACCCCTTCGATCCGGGATCCGGCGTCATCGAAGGGCATTTCAAAAAGAAAAAAAACCAATCTGGATGACCCTGATCTACTAATGGAAGATAAGAGGAGACTCAGACGGAGCAATTACCTTGCAGACATAGTGGCTAGTGGGTGAGTTAGGCGACCTTCAAATCTGGTGGGCAATCAATGGATGAAGAAGCGGTAGAGCGTTTGGGCTTTGGGCTCATGCATGCGGTTATTTGTTCACGTTTACTTAAAACATGTTTTATTAACCTAATCGGTTGGAAAAGATTGCTCTTCTTTTCGCAAACTACTCTGGATCCTGGATCGGTGGGCCCCGTGACTACGTCTATAAGCCCCTCTCGTATTCCACTGTATTTCGACCTCCCGGGGTGGACAGCCCGGGCGAGGGTCCTATAGGGCAGCGGGTCCCACCGACCGAAAGAAAACGATTCTAAAAGTCGGCGGGTAATCGAGTCTTAACGAGCATTCGATGTAAATTACGGACAAGGCGCGTCAAAGTCAAGATCATGTCCGAGAGCTCGACAAAAGTCGGCATGATTTGGACCGATAAATGTCCACGATTGATCTTGATTTGTCGTCAATTAGGCCGTAATTAGGCATGGAATAATCATTAATCCTTGATGACTCGGTGTCATCTTTGGGAGTCGAGTGTATAATTTGTGCCGGTCGAGCCGAAGTCAAGGCGCCGGTCAATATCTTGGTCAAAGTCTGCGGCGGAAAACCGGCGAACTTCGGCGATTAGGGTTCCCGAAAGATATTGAGTCGGTATGCCGACAAAGGCTTGAAAGGAAAGGTCTATACACGACGGGGGCATGACACGGACCAAACTAAAAACCAATCGGGTCTCGGACAAAGTGTGTCACGGACAAGTGCATGGTCGACACGAGGCTCCATGGGATGTTTGGGTAGTCCTGTGCTTGCACCGAGAGGCGTAATAAGACCAAACGGGCCGCGACAAGGATTTTCCCGGGTTAGGGACGTAGTGTGCAGTGTAAGGTAACGTGCGCGTAGTGTGCAAGCAGTCTATCTTCTTTTTCTGAGTAAAATAGAAATTTTTTATGTGTCTTAAAAATATGATGCATGATTTTTTTTTTGAAAATTTTCTTTTTTCTTTTTTGAATTTTTTTTTTGAAATTTAATGAGCACATAAGCACATAAGCACAAGAATTCCGACAGTTAGGGACATGATTCCGACAGTCAAAATTTTGACTTTTTCCGAGGCGGTCAAAACAACACGAAAATGTGCAAAAATCAACACACACAACAAATGATTTTTTAAATGCCGGGACGGAAGCATGACCCTCAAAAGCTTTTTTTTTTTTTTTGAAAACGATGATACCGGTACGTGGGATTGTTAAACCACAATTTATCCCCGACTCGTGTTAGGAGGCGATAACGGGAAGTTTAATGGTTTCCACCAATATACCAAATATCATTTTTTTTAGAAAAAGCTAACAAAGTCCCCAGCGGAGTCGCCACTGTAACGATGTTGAAATTCCTATTTCGCGGGAAAATTCGATTTCGCGTTTCTTTGAAAATCAAATAAAACCGGAAAAAGACAGAGTCGCCACGCCGTTTTTGTTTTAAGGGCCAAAACTTTGAAAAATGCCCGAGATTAGAGATTTGGGTTCGGAGGTCATGTTACACGCCGGGAAGGACGTTGGTGTGCACCCGGAATGCCTCGTAAAACGAGTCTTCCAAGCTAAAAATCATTTGTGTGTGTGTGTGTGTGTGTGTTTTGGCCAAAATAAGTTGAAACTCAGAAAAGTAAAAATTGGGAATTCTTTATTAGACTTTGAACAGATCCCATGATTTTTGGTGTGATTTTTGGGTTGAGTTTTGGTACTCAAAAGATTTTTGGAAGTTGGAAACCACTTCTGCCAGAATGAAAAAGGCAGTGGACACTTGACTTTGAAATTGATTTAAGGGCTTCAAAACTTCATAATCTGAGAAAACTAAGAGAATGAAAGTTGTTCCAGACACCTCAAATAAGATTTCTGTGAAAGAATTTTTCATTTTGGAGAAGATTTGAGGACCCAAAATCTTCTGGAAATCTCAGATATGAGATCTGGACTCCCAGAGACTGGTGATCTGACCTTCAAAATAAAATTTGAAAAAGGGAGTTTTACTCACGAAAAAAATAAAGTAAAAATATTTCTGGAAATCTCTGGATGTTGGTTACAAAAAGTGTTTTGTAGTCAACACCAAATTCCAAGTTTATCTGTGTCCAAAAATTTAGACCATGGACTGGGGTCTTAGGAAATTGCTACTGGACAGCAACTTCTCAAGAAGGAAAACATGGTTTTAAAGGGGGTTTTGCATCCATGCTTGTCCCCATTTACCTAGGTTTTGATTAGTGATCACTTGACATTTTAGTGGTGAATCAACTATATCAAACCATCCTTGGGGTACATTAGGACTAAGCACTTCATTTGCTTGGGAAGGGGAATTTTATCCTTTGAAAATGAGATTTGATGTATGAAAATGATTTTTAGGGTTTTGAAAATGTGTTTTCTTTGCAAGAAAGTAAGAACACTTTGAAAATGATGTTGATCCTTGTAGAAGATCAACCATGGAGATGAACTTCCATGGTGATCTTCTTGGATCTAGGGCAAGAAGATGAACAAACTACATTTTGTAGTTTGGAAATGCATGCATGGATGAGAGATTTAGGATGAGGAGAGGGAGGTTATACCTATCTTCCTTGTATTGGTGTATGAGGCTTGAATATGAGAGTGTTTAAGTGAGTGTGATTTTGGTTGAATAGTTGAGAAAAAGGTGACAATTCTATGGAATTCTCACTGTTTTCTCCCTATTTTTGCCAAGATACAGTTGTGAAATGTGTTTTTTCCTTTCTTTATTTTTGAGACTGGAGGGCTCAATTTATAGCCCTCTGAAAATGTCAAAGTCATCCGCGCGGACAAGGTCTTCAGCGTGCACTGTTCATTAAATCTTTAGCTTCAGGCTTTGGACAAGAGGAATATTATTTTGAAAATTCAAATTAGGCAGCCAGTTTTTGTTCCAGCCATTTCTATTTTTGGTTTTCTTTAATTTCTTTTGCTTTTTAGGATTCCTTTCTTGGTTTATCCTTAAATAACAATGCCCACTTTGCCCTTGCTTGGTTAGAAATGTTAGGAATTGTTAGGAATTGTTAGAAATGTCATAACTTTCGTTAATTTTCTAACGAAAATACTAACAAGCTCAAATTGGAGCACTTACACATATTCCAAACAGTCATCGCAATCACACACATCATACCAGATGTGAGGCATGGGTTGAACTGGGATGGCCTTTCCAACTACTTGGTCATTACCATTGTTGATTACCACATTGGCCATTTTGACACTGGGAAGTTGAGACTTGAAGATTTTGATGGGTTATTTGAGACCTCTGTGCCGACAAACTGCTGTACCGGTGTTCTTACCCAATTCTTTCTCACTGCGGGAAAGGGATAGGAGAGGTTTAGACTCGGGGTAGGTGTTTAGGCTGAAGGCTCAAGCAATATGAAAATTAAGAATCTTTCAGTTTACTTAAAACGGTGTCTTTTATTAATTTCTATTTGGTTGGAAAAGGGGTTCTGCCCTTCTTTTTCGCAGCTACTCTAGATCCTGGATCAGTGGGTTCCGTCACTACGTCTATAAGCCCCTCGTATTCCACCTGTATTTCGACCTCCCAGGGTGGACAACCCCGGGCGAGGGTCCTATAGGGCACGCGGATCCCACCGACCGAGAAAGAAGAACGCTCTTAATGGGTCTAGCGGGTCATAGGAACTTTCAAAGCACGAGCGATGCGGATTATAGTCAAGGCAATATCGGGAAAGTCTCGTCTTTTAGCCTTAACGGAATTTCGGCAGAGTTTCGCTTGCGCGAATGACGTTTTGACTTTTCGGCAGTGTCCGAGAAGATAATAGGCATGGGTTGGGCGGTAAAAGCCGGATGACACAGTGTCACATTGAACTTCGTTGCATACACTGTGCATGAGTCGAAGTCGAAGTCAATGCCGGGTCAAGATCTTGCCAATTTTTCCTTGTCGGAATTTCGGCAGAGCTCCGCTTGTGCAAAAGATCTTTGGATTTTTGGCACGGACTCGATCTCGACTCTTATGCATCCCGTGCGGGTCAAGGTCAAAGTCAATGCCGGAGTCAAGATCTTGCCAATTTTTCCTTGTCGGAATTTCGGCAGAGCTTCGCTTGTGCGAAAGATCTTGACTTCCGTTATGGACTAAGGTTTGACCTTTACGGGGATATGCAACTGGGCTGTATGACACGGACTAGACCAAAAACCAACCAAAAGTCACGGTTTTAAAATGTGTGACACGGACTGTGCATTGGTCGACACTGGCTGCCATGGGGAGTTTGGGATGATTCCGTGCGCGCCCGGGAGCATCGTAATGCTGTCCGTGACTGCAGCTGAACAACCACCCCGGGTTAAAGGGACGTGCGTGCAAAGTGTACAGGATATATAAGGTGCGCGTAGTGTGCGGCCTCCTAAAAATATTCCTTTTTGAGTTAAAACAGAAATTTTCATGAATGTGTTTTAAAGGAATGATTTTTCGGGACGGGGGAAAATGCAACAGATAAGCACGTAAATTTTCTGGGAGCCCCGGTCAGTCTTGGAACTGAATAGCCCCAAGCTGCCAAGGCTGCCAGATTAACCTCAATTTTGTCCTGGTGGAATTGCCAATGAAGCCGCCCGGTCAGAATCCAGGGAGGATTAAGCCGTACGGCTGCATCAAGCAACTTTCCAGGTTCCATTTCCTTTGATCTGCAGGCTGTTTTCCCAGCCTTTTTGACACCTTTTCAGCTCTAGAATGCTTTCTTGTTCAGCTTCACAATATGCACAATTCCCAAGAAGCAAATGATGCATGCAATGCAATGCAAGAAACCTAGGGCAAGTATGAGAAGTGAATCCGCGGCGGAAGGCTAACCCTCTCGGAAAAAGCTTTCTTGTTTTTTATTTTTTTCGAAAAGAGATACCGGTACGTGAGATTGTTAGACCACAATTTATCCCAAGCCTCGGGTTAGGAAGCGATACATGAAGGTTAATGGTTTCCAACTATATACCGGGTATCATTTTTTTACTTAAAAATGCAAGCTTTCTCCTTTGGATTGTCCCCAGCGGAGTCGCCAAACTGTGTGAATGTGGTGCCCAAGATAAGCGGCCCAATCTTTTTGTTTATTTTATTTTTTTGGAACCACTTTCTTGTGTAAGGGGGATCACCACCTCACATCAGTTTGGAAACGTCCGGTTTAAATTGAAAAACGGAGTCGCCATGCCATTTTGATTTCCTCAAAACTTTGAAAAAATGGATTTGGGTCCGGAGGTTAAGTTACCCTTTGGGAAGAACGGATCGTCGTTCACCCAAAGAGCCTTGCCGAAGCAAGTCTTCCAGGATCCGCTTTTCATACTTGCATTACTGTTTTCGTGTGTGGGATGTGTTTTTTGAAAAGGGGAGAATGTATCAAGTGGTCTTCCGGACGTATAAACCATGAGTTGGTTATCACTCGAGATTCCTTGGATTTTTATGTATTAGGGACTTTGGTCCCATTCTCATCTTGGACTTATGATCATCATGATGAGACCTTGGGTCACATGTGATCTAGATAGGGACACCGTTTTTAGAGTCCAAGGATGAGACCCTTTAGAAAGGAATGACCTTTGCCTATCAATCCTACATCTTGAGACAATTTGGACTTTTTCGGGACATTTGTGCTCGTCTCAAGTGATGATCGGAGATATGTGGCTAGGGGTCATCCTTTTCTAAAGGAGAATTCGTCTATGGCACCTTTAAGTGGAAGAAATGATGTAAAGATAGGACCTTTACACCATCTCGTTCCAAGAGATGCTCCAAGTACCAAGGGGGACTAGGGAAAGGGTATAAAGATTGGATCTTTATACTCATCCTATGCCTTTTTGTGCCTTATAAAGGTCACTAGGGAATCCTAGGAGAGAGATCCAACCATGAGGGACATGGGGGATGCTTTATATGTAAAAATGGCATTTTAAGTGCATAGGATGCTACTTTGATGCAAAGATAACATTTTTAATGCAAAGGATGCAACTTTATGTATAAAAATGACATTTTAAGTGCAAAGGATGCACAAAGATGTCATTATGAGAGCAAAAAATGCTATTTTGATGCAAAAAGGGGGAGGGGTATGATTTACATGCCTAAAGATAGGATCTTTAATGACAATGTACCAAGTACCAAGCAAGTATATAGCAATAAGTAAAGCAAGGAGCAAGTATATCACATAAATACAAGTATAATGCAAGGTAAAGGGTAGGAGAGGTTACCAATGGTGGTGTCCTCTTTCTCTTTGAAGTTTGCCTAGGGAAGGGACCAACTTTGGGAGGTTTTGGTGAGGAGGGAGGTAGTTTTTGACACTCTTAACTCTCTGGAATTTCGTGGTGGTATTTTGGCAGAGTAATACTACTGAAAAATCCCCCTAAAATGAATAGAGGAGGTCTCTATTTATAGGCAATCTGGCAGCAGCTAATGAAGCCGTGCGGCTGTAACACGAGGGCAAATGAGGCCGTGCGGTTTTATCCTGAAATGACTCAGCTCATTTCTAGAACCATGCAAGGTGACCTTCTAGAAGGGCATTTCCAATGAAGGACTACGTGGAATTTTAATTCCTAGCAAGTCCTTCGCCCCTCGGAAGGTTTGGAAAAGTTCCCGAATTGCCCCTGAACTTTAGGAAAGTCCGGGGAATTGCCGGGAAACATTACCGGAAGGCATGAGCCAGATTTGGGTACTTACACCCCCTGAATGGGTGCATTGGATTTTGGTGGAGGAGAAGGAGATTTGGATTTGGAAGGAGAGTGGATGAGTGACTGTATAGGGGAATGAATAGGGGATTGAATTGGAGATTGAACTGGGGATTGGATTGAGGAAGGAATTGAGGATGGAGGCGGTTGAGATTCAGCTTGCGGTTGGGTGTGGGAAGCGGTTGCATCAGCTGCTGATTTTCCTTTGGTATTTCTCAGTTCTTCCTGCTCCTTAACCAATCTCTCAATCTTCTCTTGATAAAATTTCATTTTCTCTTCAACAGTCAATCCAGCAACATCATCCTTAGCCTTCTTGGCTCTAGAAACCAAATTTGGAATATTTGGGTCCTCAGCTTCTTCCTCATCTTCTTCATCCACTAAGTTAAGTGGTTCCTTCTGCTTTGAGGGATTGCTGGTTCTAGCTCCATCAGCTATAGGCAGTTTAGGGGCTGGAGCGGTCTTCGACTTCTTGGCAAGCTGTTCAGCTCTGGCTGGTGGCTTCCTTGATCGCTTTACACCCTTCCTGACCGCTTGAGGAGCGATTTCAGGGTTCCTTAGCTCATACTCCTCCTTCTTAGGATAGGTATCTGCATCTTAGAGGGATTTGTAGAGGACATCTCCATTGGAATATCTGAAGGTATGACAGGTAAGCAGTCCTAAAGATTCTTCAGTACCAAAATCAATCATTAACTCTGGATTCTTCGATCTGATATCTTCAAGATGCTCAAAGTCCAGTAAGAGAGCGGTTAGGATTCTACAAAAAGGTCTCCATCTTTGCTCTTCTCCCTTTCTCTTGGACTGATATGTCTCCACACTGTCACATATTTCCCTGAATAAGATCCTTGGCCAATGAAGCTTTATCTCCATGAAGATAGCTGAACAATACATCCATTGTTGGGATGTAAAGTTATTATGGTTGCCAGTCTTGCCACAAACTGACTTCCCAACTAGATAACCCAGGTGGCTCATCAGCTCACCAAACCCTTTCCTTGGGATCTTTTTGTACTGACCAATCATAGACTTGACTTTAGCTATTCCCAAAGCAGCAGCATCTTGGATCACTTGATCCACTTCCTCAGGGGCTCTAGCAACTCTGAAATTATAGAGTCTTCTAATGTCAATGTAGTCAATAGAGAGCTTGAGGCCTTCTATAACAGCAGTTAGGCAGGTGACTTTAGGACCATCTTCAAGCTGTCTCACTTCACGCTTGGCAGTTGAGTAAAACTGGTCCACAAAGGAGGGAATGATGAATTTCTGCTTCTTGGTGAAAAGAGGCAGGATCCCAGAAACACTCAGCTTCCTCAGCAATTCCCTTCCCAAGGCATCATTTCTTAGCTCAGCCTCATTGACTTCCCAGCCAGGCAGGAAAGTATTTGGATCGTACAAAGTAAAACATTAAGTGTTAGATCCATTTTTGTATTCACAGTTCACAAGCGGTTTGAGCACCCATGCGGTTTAGCAATGGTGCAGTTTTGAAAATGAAGAATTTCAAACCCCAGGTGAACTATGAATACAAAAAAGAATGAGGATTTGAGAACAAAATTACTAGTACGTGGCATTGTAATCCAAACTTATCCCACATATGCAAGCAGTGTTTTGGAGGGGAAGGTTATGGTGTCCAGCCTATATACTAAGTAAAATCTCAAAAACTAAGAAAGAAATTTTAAACAGCATGTGGTTTCAAAGGGATTTGAAAAAGTGGTTCCAACACATGCGGTTTAGAATTTTAAAGTAAGCATGCGGGTTGAAACAAAATATAAGCGGTTTTCATATAGGCGGTTTCAAACATGTATGCATGCGGTTTGAAAGGGGAAAAACGATTCAAGTTGTGAAGTAAATTCCAAAAATTTTCTTGAAAATTTTCTAAGTATAGAAACATGATGGAAAATCATAAGATCCAAAACATATTAACTTTTCAGAAAAACGAATGAGTTTCATGAAGAACACACGAAGAACAGTTCAAGAACACTAAGAACATAGATTATCAAATCTTAACCAAAATGAACAAAAAGCATATCAAAATGATCCTAACAAGTTGTATACTAACAATGTATCATCAAAATAGCAACTTGTACCCAGAATCATCAAGAAATCTCATGAACACGAAATGGGTTTTCAAAATACGAAAACTGAAAATTTCTAAATCAGTGTTCAAAATGACCATTGATCATGAAATAAGTTACAGAAACTAAATCTAAACAAGATTCCGAGCAAAACCTAACAAATTTCAACATAAATGGTCAAGAAACAAGAGCACAATCAGCAGAAATCATAAACAGGGCATACGAACAGTTTCTGTTCATCCATAGCAGATTCTAGATATTGAAAGAGTTAGGATTAGAAATTGTTACCATGTCAATGATTGGTTTCTTGGGAGCTCTTGCTACTATAGAGGCTCTTTGCCTTTTAGATGTTGAAGTCATTTTAGATTAAGGTTTGAAAATGGAGGTTTTTAGAGGATTTTTAGAGAGAGAAAGAGAAGTTGGTAGAAGAGAGAGTACGGTTGCAGAGGGTTTGGAAGTAAAAGGTTAGAATTTCACAAAACCTTGTTTATATAGGTGAGGGGGCAGGCAGCAAGTTCAGAAAAAAATGATTGAAAATACTAACAGTTGCACCCTTTCACCTCATGCACTGCAACCTATGACGGCTGACATGAAGGTTTTTAACGCTCATATCCCCTTTTCATTAAATGCATTTAAATTTTGAAATAACGTGAGAAAACATTTGCAAAAATACCCTTATGTCAAAAATAAGGACTAAAAAAATAAAAGAATTTGAACAGTTTTTTTTTTTTTAAAGAAAGATAAGATAGACAGATATTACTCTAAGTTGAAACGCGGTTTAAGTATAAGCGGTCAAGCTGCAGCAAGCGATTTGGCATTGGCGATTGGCTGCAGGCGGTTTGACAGCAAGCAGTTTGATACACGCGATTTCAACAGAGGAGTTTTGAATCCTCAACAGGAATATCAACCTATACTCAACACTCAATTTAGCAAATAAAAAGTATGGAATCATTTAAGTTCAAGCATACCCATTTCTCCTCTGAGGAAAGAAAACCTCTTGGAGTCCAGAGCTTTGGTGAGGATATCAGCAATCTGGTTGTCTGTCCCCACATACTCTAGATGGATATTCCTCATCTCCACATGGTCTTTGAGGAAATGATACTTGATATCTATATGCTTGGTCTTGGAATGCATGACAGGGTTGTTGGAGACTGAAATTGTTGAAGTACCACTTGTGCTTTTCCTGTCAATAGTACAAGCTGCATAATCTGCATCTGAATAACCTACGAGATCAAAGTTCGATCTTTGGAATACCAAAGTCCAAGGTTAGTGGTTCCAGATAAATAGCAGATTATATGCTTGACTGCAATTAAATGTGCTTCTCTAGGATCTGCTTGATAGCTTGCACATATACAGACACTAAACATGATATCGGGCCTACTAGCAGTTAAATAGAGTAATGAGCCAATCATACCTCGATATAAGGTTTGATCAACCTTCTTACCTTTTAGATCTTTATCTAGCTTATTGCCGGTGGCCATTGAAGTATCATATGCTTTTGCATTTTCTAGTCCAAACTTCTTTATCAACTCCTTGGTATATTTGGCTTGGCATAGGAAAATACCTTCTTCGCATTACTTGATTTGAAGCCCGAGGAAGAATGTTAATTCTCCCATCATTCTCATCTCAAACTTGCTTTTAATTAGCTTTTTGAAACGCTTACAAAGTAACTCATTAGTAGAACAAAAAATAATATCATCGATATATATTTGAACAAGTAAAGTATGCTCATTATATTTGGCAATAAAAAGAGTTGTATCGATTTTACCACGTTAAAATCCTTTTTCTAGTAAAAATTTAGAAAGAGTATCGTACCATGCCCTTGAAGCTTGCTTAAGTCCATACAAAGCCTTCTGAAGTTTGTAGACATGATTGGGAAATTTGGAGTCTTCAAATCCAGGCGGTTGGGCAACATATACGGTCTCTTGCAGTTCACCGTTGAGGAAAGCACTCTTTACATCCATTTGATATAACTTGAAACGCTTGAAAGAGGCGTAGGCTAAGAAAATTCTGATAGCTTCCAATCTTGCAACTGGAGCAAAGGTTTCATCATAATCAATTCCTTCTTCTTGCCTATATCCTTGTGCAACCAACCTTGCTTTATTCCTTGTAATGCTTCTATTCTCGTCCATCTTATTCCTAAACACCCACTTAGTTCCTATCACTCCTTGATCCTGAGGTCTAGGCACCAATGTCCAGACCTTGCATCTTTCAAACTGGTTGAGTTCTTCTTGCATAGCAACGACCCAACTGGAATCTTGGAGTGCTTCATCAATCTTCTTGGGTTCAACTTGAGATAACAAGGAAGTATGCTCATCATAGTTCGATCTCCTTGTTTGAACACCGAAAAACAGATCACCAATCACATTAGAGAGAGGGTGGCTGCTGACTTCACGAACCTCCAGGGGTAAGTCTGGTTGGACTGAGGTTTGCTGAAGATCTTCAATTTGAATGTCGTTAGATCCTTCAGCGAAGTCATGGAAGGTAAGTTGACGAAGAGGTTCAATAAGCTGGATGGGGGAATTTTCAACATCTTCTTCCCTTGGAGTTGCATCTGGAGTAGGAACTTCAGGTGCGGTTTCAAATGTGTGGTTTGAGAAAATTTCAGTTGAGGGTGCTAGATTTTGTGGTTGAGGTTGAGGTGCGGTTCTAGAGGATTCACCTGTTTCATTATGCTCAGCAAAATCATCAGCAACATTTGGAGCCAAATGTGGCTCAAGGAGAGAATGCTCATCGAATGTAACATGGATAGACTCAACTATCTTTAAACTAGTTTTATTGAAAACATGAAAATCTTTTGAATGTTTAGCATATCCAACAAAAATACCTTCATCGGCCTTGGCTCCGAATTTACCTCTATTTTCTCTTCTGTTGTAGAGGATAAAGCATTTGCAGCCAAAGATCTTGAAGAATGCAATGTTGGGGGTTCTTCCTCTCCATAGCTCATATGGAGTCTTGTTATAGGTTTTGTTGATGAGGAAGCGGTTCTGAGTGAAGCATGCTGTGTTATTTGCTTCAGCCCTGAAATACTGAGGCAGCTTTGCTTCAGATATCATTATCTTTTCAGCCTCAATCAACATCCTGTTCTTCCTTTCCACAACCCCATTTTATTGTGGAACACCAGCAGTGGAAAATTTTTGATCAATCCCATGGTCATCACAATACTGACCAACACCTTTGTTCTTAAATTCTGTTCCATTATCTGATCGAACACTAACGATGTCGTCTTCTTTTTGAGTCTGGAGCCATCTAAAGAGGGAGGTTAAGATGTCATAGCAATCGTCCTTAGAAATCATCATCTCAACCCATGTATATCTTGAATAATCATCCACCACTACTAAAGTATATCTACTTCCTCCAATGCTGGCAGTGGTAACGGGTCCAAACAAATCAATGTGAAGCAGTTGTAAGCATCTTGAAGTTGAGGGCACGGTCTTGCTGGTGAAATACGACGCGGATTGCTTACCAAGTTGGCATGCACTGCATTTCTCTGGATGGTGGTCAGCCACTTTGGGTAAACCACGAACGAGTTTTTCCCTTCCAATCTTTGCTAGATACTTGAAGTTCAAGTGGCTCAACCGCTTGTGCCATAGCCAACTACTCTCGCTCACATTTTTAGCTAAAAAACAGAGATTAGTAATACTACATGCAGAATCTAGATCAATAATGTAAATATTACTCTTATGAATCCCTGTGAGTAGGGTGACTCCAGAAATGCTATCTTTGATAAAGCAATTTGATGACGTGAAGTTGCAAAGCATTCCTTTGTCGCAGAATTGAGAAATTGAAAGGAGGTTGTGCTTGAGTCCTTCAACAAGAGAAACCTTCTCAATGGTTAGGTTTCCTCTCCTTATTACACCATACCCAATAGTTTTGCCTTTGTTGTTATCACCAAAGGTTACAGATGAACCACTTGCTTCAATGACATCTTCAAGTAATAATCTATCTCCAGTCATATGTCTTGAGCAGCCACTGTCAAGATACCATTCATTATCCTTGGAGTGACCAGCCATTAAGCAGAGGACCTGAAATGTAAACATTAAGAACGAGGTCCCCCTTTATTCCTTCGGTCCTGAGGTTAGCAACCTTTCACGACCCATACCTATTTGACAGAAGGAGGTTTACTCTTCCTGGCATTGGGTGTGAACTGCAAAAGGCATTCTGCAGCCTTGTGACCTAAATCATCACACACAGAGCATCTATGAAAGCTATTACCGGCATGAGGTTTTACTAACTCCTTACTTTTCTTAGGAGCTGCATGCGGTTTGGGAACAACGGTTTCAACTTTGACAAAGGTAGTTATCTTTGGTTTGACCGCGGGTTTTTTAGGAACGATCTTCTTGCTTTTGAAGGCAGGAGGAGCGGTCGAAGAAGAAGGGTGGTCAGCCTTGCAGTTGACAGCACCACCTATTCCAACATGAGTGGTTGGATTAGAGGTGCGGTCAACTCCATAAGACATCTCCTCTGCATCTTCACTCTCATAATCTTTTCCTTTCATCTGAGAGTTTTTCCCAAACTGATTCTTTGGGTAGACATAATTGAAATTAAGTTGTCCTTTACCCTTAGAATCAGCACGCTTCCCCTTAGGAATTTCTTTAGTTAGTTTCAAAATTTCTCATCCTTTTCACAACGGGATGCACACTTCTACTCTTCACCTTATCCAAATTCTAGACCTTCTTTAATTCCACTGGTCATTTGGGAATCTATAATTTCATCCATGGTGGCTTTTGACTTGAACCACCCATCAATAATCTTCTGAAGATCGTTGATTTGGGTGACCAGATCATCATTCCTGAGTTGAAGTGCGGCAACCTTAGTTTCAAGGATGCGGTTTTGATCAGCAAGAGGAGACATACTTTTGATTTGGTCCTTAAGATTGGAAATTTCAGACCTCATCACAGTTTTCTCCGTCTTGTACTGAGAAAGTTCATCATGAGCTAATCCTAAAGCTTTCTTAACATTAGAGAATTTGTGGATCATCATTTCTGCTTCCTTGAACATCCTTTCATGTTCCATGGGAGAAACTTCTTCCACCACCTTTTTCAAAATTTTCTTCTTTGGAATTACTTTTGAAGGTGGAGCATTTGTAGGAGGAAAAATAGGACGTGAATACGAACAATTTCCTATCTTAATGCTAGGAGTAAGTTTGACATCACCATCCAATTTAAAATTTGGAATTTTTGTAGAAACCTCTTCATCCTCCATATCTAGCGACTCGATTGACTCAGTATCTGACTCATCGGAAGCATCTGCAACTAAGAAGAGATTAACCTCTTCGGTTTCTTCATCACTTCCATCATCAGAGCCTGTTTCAATTCAAGTTGCTAATTCCTTAGAATTCTCTTCCTCCTCAGAAACCATTCCCTGCCGGCGAGAAAATTTCGCAGGAGAGGTTTTCTTTTTCATGTATTAATATTTAGGCTGTGGACACTCAGATGCAAAGTGACCGTGTTTTCTACAGTTGTAGCAAACTACATCACTCTTTTTCTTTGTATCTTCAGCCTTTGAAAACGTTGTTGAAGGTTTGCCTTTAGAAAATGTTTTTGTGAAAGGTTTTGAGGATTTTCTAAATTTTTGAAATCTTTTCACAAACATGGCAAAATCATCATCATCCATTTAAATGAGTGATGAGGTTGATATGGAAGGATCAGCGGTTTGATTGGATGTGGTTGGTTTCTCCTCATGTTTCACGACGGATATGGAAAGTGATTTGGTTTTCCCTTCAATCTCTTCAATATGATATAATTTAAGCTCATAGACTCTAAGATTTGCATACAAGTTACTTAATGACCAAGTTTTCAAAACTTTAGAGTCTTCTAGAGAGGCTGATTTATTTACCCATCTAGAACCTAAAGCAGCTAGGAAAGTCATATTGATTTCCTTATCAGTTAAAGTCCTACCAAGAGATCTACAAGCATTAACTACCTCAACATAGCGGTCATAGGTCTGACACAAGGTTTCGTTGGATTTCCTGTTGAAGTTGTTGTAGGATCTTTCAACAACATAGCGATGAAATTTAACTTGATGGAAATAGGAGTGTGCTCATCTTTTGGGTCAAAAACATCATTCCTACCCTGTTTCCTCTTGTGTTGGATGCTCTATCGAAGAATAATTGCCACATCTTTTCGGCTACTATTTCCAACAAGAAAATGCCTTCATCTGGGAACTCGGGTCCTCTCCCCTATCCTCGAAGCTAGGGAATTCTGCCAACTGATCGGCAAATACCCTTCCCTTTACTGACTTTCGGGCTACATATGTGATGTTATGTTCTGTTAGGAAGAAGGACCATTTGGCCAATCACGAATAGAGTGTGGGCCTTTCTAGTATGTATCTGTTTGGATCCATTCTTTAGAACAGTAGAATATTGTGAGTCTGAACATAGTGTTTGAGCTTTTGGATTACCCATATTAATGTTGTACATGTCTTCTTAAGTGGGGAACAATTGAGTTCACTCCCCTACAACTTTCTACTTATGAAGTAGATTTTGTTCTCAACCTTGGAATCTTTATTCTCTTTTTCAAACAATTCTCTTGTCGTTGTGTTTGTGACTGTCAGGTAGAGCAAGAGTGGCTTTTCTTTATGAGTTGGAAGTAAAACCGATAGGTTTTAAGAGGTAAGCCTTAATTATTTCAAACGCGTGCTAGCATTCCCCATTCTATTAAATACTATCATTCTTATTCATGAGATTGAAGATAGGTTCACAAAGTGAAGTAAATTGGTGACGAACCGACTGATGTAGTGGAGATGTCCCATGAAGTTGCAGACCTGTTCTAGAGTTTGTGGTGGAGGCATTTCCATGATGGCCTTTATATTGTGCGGATCGACCTCTATGCATCTTTTTGTAACCATGTACCCCAAAACCTTTCCTCTTACTACCCCAAAGGTGCATTTGGCTTGGTTGAGTCTCATAGAGTGTTGTCGGAGTTTGGTGAAGAACTTCCTCAAATCTATCATATGTTGGCCATTAGATTCTTTAGAGTGGATTATCATGTCATCCACAAATACTTCAATATCTTTATGAATCATATCGTGGAACAAAGGTCTTTGCCACAACTCTCTAATAGGTAGCCCCAGCGTTCTTTAAGCTGAAAGGTTTGACTTCATTGCAGAAAGTGACCCATGAAGTGGTGAAGGCTGTTTTATGCTGATCTTCTTATGCCATCTTTATCTGATTACACCTTGCAAAGCCATCAACGAATGACTTGATCTCGTGGTTTGTTATAGCGCCCACTAACATGTCAATGTTTGGTAGTGGAAAGTTATCTTTGGGACTAACTTTATTCAGATCTCGAAAGTAAACACAGCAGTGTATCTTCCTATTGCTTTTAATAACTGTAATGAGGTTTACCAACCATGTAGGGTATTCTATCACCTTGATGAATCCAACTCTGAGTATGTAACGACCCCAAATTTCCACAACAATAATAATACTTAATTTATAATAAAATAACCTTCAACGGCTACTAAAACCATAATTCAAACACTAACCACAATTTGAAATAACTTAAATGCGGACAACGGTAATAATTTTAACGGCTAGTACAATCCACTAGCTCAACAAAATCTTTAAAGTCTTACAAACTCTCAATACTGCATTAACTGACTAAAGATTCTAAAATGAAATAAGCTAAAAACAATCCTTGAACTCCTTATGAAGTGCTCCCGAACCGTTTCACATTCTTCCTATATGAAATCTGAAAGAAAAGAAGATGAAAGGGTGAGCGAACAATGCCCAACAAGTTCATATACAACCCCTTCGGTTACTAAGGAGGAGTTGACCTGAATGAATATCAAACGATACAACTTTCAAGTAACAATTAAATACATAACAGAACACAAATTCGAAATAGTTATTTACCAAATCTCAAACCAAATGTCTTTCAAAATCTCCACGGTTTCCCAAACTGAGTTGACAAATATTTTGGAGTTTCAAATGATGACGAAATCGATTCAAATTGACTCGAATGATTTACTTAATTAAAACCGCCCCATACCAGTTTTAATTAACTAAACCACTCACAGATTATAAGAAAATTCAAAGGACTGATAAGCTGAATAAAACTAACTTGAATGATCTAATTATCTACAACTGTCCCATACCAGCCGTAGATAATCAAATCATTCACAGACATTATGATCACATAAGTGGTCCACTGACCTTATCAAACCAAAATCCTATAAAGGGAACAAAATGACTCCGCAGAGTCCTAAACAGTGTATCCGAAACACTCCACCACTAATTTGAAGCGGTGTACTAAGTTTGCCCGAAGGCCAAAAATCAAATATACCCCTCCGAAGAAGGTTGTCTAACTTAGTGATCATTGAGGGAACACAAAATCATTTCATATCAAAACTCATTTTATACAAAATACGAACATTCATAAGGACAATAATATTTTCGTATTTACGAAATCAAAAGAACGATATAGCAAACGAACATCAAAAGATTAGCAAATGACGGTAAACGAGGGAGTCAAAACAAATACTGACGCGAGGTCAGCTTTTACGTATCAAGGAACGTACATCGCCAAGAAATATGCAGAAGCCTAAAAAATGAAACGGAGCGGAAATCAATTAACTTAAAGATGTATAATCCCTTACCTTCGATTGAGGTCTTTCTTAAAGTACTTGAACGACAACAAAGCCTTCACTAGTGCCTTCCAAAATCTCCTCCTTCCTTCTTCAGTCTCGCCTTCTCCGCTCCACTAAAACAATAAACATTTCTTTCTAACTTCTCTTGGTGCACGAACTCTCTAAGACTCACATCACTATTTATACTCCATCTCAAAACTCTTTCACCAAGTTATAACCATCAACATTATTACCTAATTTATTGTGTCCTAATTAATATCCATTATCAATATGATTAATTTTATTAATAATTATTCTACTAATTACTCCTTAACCGTCATAATTATTATCACTAATAACCTTCCTCATAATTACCTTGTTAAAAACGACTAATGATTACTTCGAATTAATGACTCGCTTTAAATCCAAAATTAACCTCCCCACTTAATGACCATTAATATTTATTATTATTTATTTTATTTTGTTTTATTTTATTATTACTTATTTTTATTATTATTATTTCTGGCTCACTATATAAATTTTATTTATTTATTTATTTAGTAATATGATTATTATTATTTCTGGATATTACATACTTACCCACTTAAAGAAAGTTTGGTCCCCAAACATAACGTACCTGTCACTGCCCACTTTGCATCCTCATCATCTCTAGCTTTCATAGTATAGACTCTTCCAGTACGCTATGAATTTGAGTCGTCCTTACCCTTGTCCTTGTTCTCACGATCCTTTGTGAACCTCTCTTTAAGTGGTTCAGGGCAATCCTTAATCATATGCCCGGTCTTCCCACAGTTGAAACACGCCTTTAAGATTCTATAACAACGTTGGGTTTCATGATTACCCCCACACTCACGACACTGGGCACCATCAGTACGTTGTGTCACCTGTTTCTTTGCCTGACTTCCTGAATCCTTATTATCCTGAAAACTGGTTTGTCTGTCTCTCTTTTTATGCTTGTCATCCCAATCTACCTGTACTTTGATAAGACCTCTTTCCACTAGCAACGCCTTGTTTACCACGTCCTTATATGTCTTAAGCTCAAATGGTACCACACCCCTCTTGATCGCAGGCTTTAACCCCTCTTCAAACCTAAGCACGCGATTTTCTTTAGTTGCCACGTAAGTAGGGGCAAACTTGGCAAGACGTGCAAACTCGGCCTCATACTCAGACACCGTCTTGTCCTTCTGAACTAGCTTAATAAAGTCATTCTCTCTCTGAATTTGCTCACTCCTAGGGAAATACTTCTCATAAAAGGCTACCTTGAAATCTTCCAAAGTAAACAAAAACTCGTCATTCTGATGTTTGCGCTTCACCATAAGCCACCAATCATAGGCCCCTTCCTTCAACATGAAGGTGGCACACGATACTTTGATACTCTCACGACAGCGCATCCCCTCAAATGTCTTTTCCATTTCTTGCACCCAATCCTCCGCTGCTATAGGTCCCCCAGTACCACTAAAGGTTGCGCTAGTATGCTTTTTAAATTCTGCTAACTCACTACTCTGCCTAGGTGGGACACCACCAACCTGTTGCTGCTGAACCTGCTATTGTTGGATTAATCCTGTAAGTGCTTACAACAAGGGAACTAATTCTGCCACCGGTGCTACTGGTTGCTGCACTCCCTGACCATTACCCCCATTAGCTTGATTACCATCCTGAGCATTTTGGTTATTCTCAACCCTATGATTAGAACTATTCTCAACTGAAACCTCATGGTTATCATTCTCAACATGCTCCTCTTCCCTCACATCATTAATCTGACTCTGTTGTCGACCTCTCCGGTTTTGGATCCTTGCACTCACTCTTCTTTTCACCATTAACCTAACATAGCAAAAAGGAAAAAAAAATAGTCATAATTCCAAATAGATAAGCTTTTGACATTCTAGGAAATAAAATATTATCAACTTTCATAATTCGATAAAGCAGCTAATCTTATCATAACAATCTACACTAAACACTCCAAGAATGACACTGAGGTCAAACCTAAGACTCAGATCAAACTTATTCTCACACATCCTAAACTCCCAAAGATCTAAAGCCAAAGCTCTGATACCAACTGTAACGACCCCAAATTTCCACAACAATAATAATACTTAATTTATAATAAAATAACCTTCAACGGCTACTAAAACCATAATTCAAACACTAACCACAATTTGAAATAACTTAAATGCGGACAACGGTAATAATTTTAACGGCTAGTACAATCCACTAGCTCAACAAAATCTTTAAAGTCTTACAAACTCTCAATACTGCATTAACTGACTAAAGATTCTAAAATGAAATAAGCTAAAAACAATCCTTGAACTCCTTATGAAGTGCTCCCGAACCGTTTCACATTCTTCCTATATGAAATCTGGAAGAAAAGAAGATGAAAGGGTGAGCGAACAATGTCCAGCAAGTTCATATACAACCCCTCCTTACTAAGGAGGAGTCAATTCGAAGGAATATCAAACGATACATCTTTCAAGTAACAATCGAAGACATAACATAACACAAATTCGAAATAATTATTTACCAAATCTCAAACCAAATGTCTTTCAAAATCTCCACGGTTTCCCTAACTGAGTTGACAAATATTTTGGAATTTCAAATGATGACGAAATCGATTCAAATTGACTCGAATGATTTACATAATTAAAGCCGTCCCATACCAGTTTTAATTAACTAAACCACTCACAGATTATAAGGAAATTCAAAGGACTGATACGATGAATAAAACTAACTCGAATGATCTAATTATCTACAACTGTCCCATACCAGCCGTAGATAATCAAATCATTCACAGACATCATGATCACATAAGTGGTCCACTGACCTTATCAAACCAAAATCCCATAAAGGGAACAAAATGACTCCGTAGAGTCCTAAACAGTGTATCCAAAACACCCCACCACTAATTTGAAGTGGTGTACTAAGTTTGCACGAAGGCCAAATATCAAATATACCCCTCCGAAGAAGGTTGTCTAACTTAGTGATCATTGAGGGAACACAAAATCATTTCATATCAAAACTCATTTTATACAAAATACGAACTTTCATAAGGACAATAATATTTTCGTATTTACGAAATCAAAAGAACGATATAGCAAACGAACAGCAAAAGATTAGCAAATGACGGTAAACGAGGGAGTCAAAACAAATACTGATGCGAGGTCAGCTTTTACGTATCAAGGAACGTACATCGCCAAGAAATATGCGGAAGCCTAAAAAATGAAACGGAGCGAAAATCAATTAACTTAAAGATGTATAATCCCTTACCTTCGATTGAGGTCTTTCTTAAAGTACTTGAACGACAACAAAGCGTTCACTAGTGCCTTCCAAAATCTCCTCCTTCCTTCTTCAGTCTCGCCTTCTCCGCTCCACTAAAACAATAAACATTTCTTTCTAACTTCTCTTGGTGCACGAGCTCTCTAAGACTCACATCACTATTTATATTCCATCTCAAAACTCTTTCACCAAGTTATATAACCATCAACATTATTTCCTAACTTATTGTGTCCTAATTAATATCCATTATCAATATGATTAATTTTCTTAATAATTATTCTACTAATTACTCCTTAACCGTCACAATTATTATCACTAATAACTTTCCTCATAATTACCTAGTTAAAAACGACTAATGATTACTTCGAATTAATGACTCGCTTTAAATCTAAAATTAACCTCCCTACTTAATGACCATTAATATTTATTATTATTTATTTTATTTTGTTTTATTTTATTATTACTTAATTTTATTATTATTATTTCTGGCTCACTATTTAAATTTTATTTATTTATTTATTTATTTATTAATATGATTATTATTATTATTTCTGGATATTACAGAGTAGCTTTTCAATTTCTTCTTTAAATTTCAAGGAATGATATGACCGGATATTTTTGAGCTTCTGCTTAACCGACTGCATTTCAAGATCGAACGAAATTCTGTGCTCCACGATGGCATTGTCTAGTCTCGATATGTCTTTGTATGACCATGCGAAGACATCCATGAAGTCTTTCAGTAGTTGTATTAGTGTTTTTCTTTCGTCCCCTGGAAGAAACATCCAATCTATACCTCCTTAGGTTCTTCTTCTATTCCCATGTTTATAGTTTCCAACACTTCATTTGGAGCTAGAACACAAGTATCCCCTTGACTAACTACCTTCTTTGTGATTTCTTTAATGTATTAATCATTAAGAGTGTCTGACTCTTCCAGTGATTCATTATTATTATTAATTAATTAATCACTATTTAAGTTGGCAATGAAGGCAAATCGACAGACACATAGATCTTTATTTGACAACAAAGGACGGACGACATCGGCAACCTCATCAAAGTATTTTGGATGTGGTCCCTTGGACGAGGTGTCAAACTCAGACTCGGAGTTTGACTCGGACTCAGAGCTTTCGTACTCATCCAGAGAAGTGTTTCGACTTTGGGCCACCCAAAATGCACTAATTGGTAAGTCTGCCAGTACCGGGTGTAACTAGGGTCCTAGTATCCAATCTCCTAGCGTTTCCTGATGGAATTAATTATACATAAATCCTAGAATGATGCGGAATATTTATTCTAGGACAATCATGCTTTAAGTTATCAAAGATTATGGAACGATAGACAAACCTGAATCCATAGCAATATCTTGAGAATACTTGATGAAAACTTGATGAACGATTATTGCCTTCCAATTGATCCTTAGGGTTCTTAGAATTCAATTGACAATGGGAATCAAGAGAATAAAACCTAGGTAGGTCAATTGGGGACCATAACCCTATATTTATAATGACCTAGTATGTTAGCCAGCCCATCATAGATTAACAACTAGGCCCCTTAGGTATCTACACATATTAACTGTAGATCCCATACTTATAAAAGATGACTTGGGTCCCCTTTAACTTTAGCAGATCACTTTATTAGGCCCAAATACTTTAATATTTAATGTGACATATACAATTACTTATAGTGCACATACGTCTATGTGCCCAAAGACTTTATTTATTATACTAGTATATGTAATGTCCATAAAATATTCCAACAATCTCCCACTTGGACTTACACATGTACATAGTATAATACCTTAGTTTAATTGCATATCACATTATAAACCTTAACAGCAATGCTTTACCAAATTGTGTCATCTTAAACCAATCCGGTCCATTAGTCAAATCAACATAAGGATCAAAGAGGTTTTCGTCACTATTAGCGCAACTAGACCCATCAGTGGTCACATATATTAACTCAACTAAATGACATGGATCAAGTATGGATGTGTAGCATGGAATAACATGTAATGTGATCTTCACATGTCTATTCTCAACTGGTCCAACCTTATTTTGAGATCAACCAAATATTCAGAGTGCAAAATAACTTTATTAACCAAAAACTTAAAAAACCAAATATACTTATAACAATAAATGTAAGAGCAAAATACAAAACTCCCACTCAATCTAAGCATACTCTAGTGATACAACACCCATACAAGCAGTGTGCTCGTGAAAAACCTTCGGTGTTACACCCTTAGTAAGTGGATCCGCGACCATGGAGTTAGTCCCAATATGCTCAATACAAATCTGTCCACTCTGAATCCGTTCCTTAACAGCAAGATACTTAATGTCTATATGCTTAGACTTAGACGAGCTCTTGTTGTTATTAGAATACATAACTGTCGACTTATTATCACAAAATATCTTTAATGGCCTTTCAACGCCACCTAATATGCGCAGCCCAGTGATAAAATTTCGCAACCAAATTGCGTGATTTGATGCCTCATAACACGCCACAAACTCTGCCTCCATCGTAGAAGTAGCAACAAGTGTCTGCTTAACACTCTTCCAAGAAACTGCTCCTCCACAAAGTAGATAAACGTAGCCCAAAGTAGACTTACGACTATCTTGGCATCCCGCAAAGTCGGAATCCGAATACCCAATGATCTCAAGTCTATCCGACTTTCTGTAAGTGAGCATATAATCCTTTGTTCTCTGTAAATAACGCATGACCCTCTTGGCTGCTATCCAATGATCCTTTCCAGGATTGCTAAGGTATCTGCCTAAAACACCAACTATGAATGCTAGGTCTGGCCGAGTGCAAACCTGAGCATACATCAAGCTCCCTATAGCCGAAGCATAAGGGATGCTATTCATTTCCTTAGATTCAATCTCATTCTTGGGGCACTGAGCAAGATTGAATTTATCACCTTTAGCCCCTGGGGTGTCACCCATTTTACAATCCTGCATGCCAAATCTCTTAAGTACCTTATCGATGTAACTCTTTTGTGACAATCCAAGAATATCTCGAGAACGATCTCTGTGTATTTGAATTCCTAATACAAAAGATGCATCTCCCATATCTTTCATCTCAAATTTCTTTGAGAGAAATCTCTTAGTTTCATGCAGAAAGTCTGTATCATTTGTGGCTAGTAGGATGTCATCCACATATAAAACCAAAAAAATATATTTACTCCCACTGAACTTGTGGTAGACACAATCATCAACTGTATTTGTCGTGAAACCAAATGACAATACAACTTGATGAAATTTGTAATACCACTGACAGGATGCTTGTTTGAGTCCATAGATGGATTTCTTGAGTTTGCATACCATATCCTTTGAATCTTTTGAAACCAAGGTTTCTGGTTGCACCATATAAATTGTTTCTTCAATGTCTCCATTAAGAAACGCAGTCTTAACATCCATCTGATGTAACTCTAGGTCATAATATGCCGCTAATGCCATAATGATTCTAAAAGAGTCTTTCGAAGAAACCGGAGAGAAAGTCTATTTATAATCTATTCCTTCTTTCTGAGTAAATCCCTTAGCGACAAGACGTGCCTTATGTCTTTCCGCATTGCCCTGTGAATCCCTTTTGGTTTTAAATATCCATTTGCAACCAATAGGTTTCACTCCTTCTGGCAATGGGACAAGATCCCATACATCATTGTCTTTCATTGATTTAATCTCATCATCCATAGCGCCTATCCATTTTTGAGAGTTAGAACTACCAATGGCCTCATGAAAGTTGATTGGATCATCTTCCAATTGACCAATGTCTACCTCTTGTTCATTTAGAAATACCAAGTAATCATCCGAAATGGCACTTCGTCTCTCTCTAGTGGATCTTCTTAAAGGCACTTGTTCTTGAGGTTGTTGAGCTTGTTCCTCATGGACAACTAGAGGGATATTGACAATGTCTTCTTGATCCAAATTTTGTTCTTGAACCACATCAGGATTGAGATCCAAATCATGGTCAAGGACAATAGTAGGAAGAGGAATGGTAACCGGAACCTCTTCAAAGTCAAAATCATCTCTAACTTGCCCCCCCACAAGCTCAACATCCTCAAAGAATTGAGCATTTCCCGTGTCAAAAAAGTATCTGGATTTGGGATCGTAAAACTTAAAGCCCCTTGACCTTTCAGAGTAACCAACAAAGTAACTACTAACAGTCCTTGAGTCCAACTTCTTTTCATTAGGCCTGTAAGGCCTAGCCTCACCGACATCCCCAGATGTGTAAATGCCTTAATACAGGTTTCTTGCCTGTCCATAGTTCATAAGGGGTTTTGTTAGCAGCCTTTGTGGGTACCCTATTAAGGAGATAAACTGCAGTCTTTAATGCCTCTCCCCAGAGTGAGTCTGGTAAAGTAGTATGACTAACCATACTTCTCACCATTTCCTGTAAAGTTCGATTGCTCTTTCCCTACACCATTCATGGTAGGTTTGCTCGGCATGGTGTACCGAGGGACGATACCGCATTCCTCTAGGTATTTAGCAAAAGGCCCAGACGTTGTTCACCCGATCCGTCATTTCGCCATAGTATTCACCACCACTCGCCGATTTGACTTTCTTTATTGTTTTGCCATGTTGATTTTCAACCTTGGCCTTAAACTTTTTGAACATATCCAATGCCTGTGACTTTTCATGGATCAAATATAGGTAACCATAACGAGAGTAATCGTCTATGAATGTAATGAAATATTCTTGACCATTCCACGAGGGTGTAGGAAATGGTCCACATATATCCGTATGAATTAATTCCAAAACATTCATAGCTCTCTCAGCTTTTAATTTGCTTTTTTCTCTTTGTTTTCCCTTAATACACTCAACACATATTTCATAATCTGATTTGTCAAGTGTTTCAATAATTCCGTCTGACACAAGCCTTTGCATTCTCTGTTTTGATATATGCCCTAATCGCTTGTGCCATAATGACATGGAATTATTGTTAGTAAATTTGCGTTTAGTACCACGTGTTTCCACATGCAGGTTTTCATGATATGAAGCAACAGTATCCAACATATAAAGATTATCATAAACCGACAAAGTACTAGATCCAATAAACTTATAATTATACGAGAAACGACATTCACCATTTGCAAATGAACAAGTAAATCCTTCTTTGTCCAAAACTGAAATGGAAACCAAATTCCGTCTAAAAGACGGTACTACATGTGTCTCATACAAATCTAAATAAAATCCAGACTTTAATAATAATCTAAAAGTTCCGATTGCTTCAACTTCAATAGAATTGTCGTTCCCCACATAGATGAATCTTTCAGCATCACTTGGCTTTCGGCAAGCCAGCAACCCCGCATAGACACACCGATGTGAGTAGAAGAACCAGAATCTAACCACCAAGTATGTCTAGGCACCGAAACCAAATTAACCTCGTAACAAACAAAAGCAAGAGATATACTTTCTTTACACGCCATGCGTGGTATTTAGGGCAATCTCTCTTCATATGATCCATTTCCTTACAGAAAAAGCAACCTGGATCCTTATCTTGTCCCTTGGACGTTGACGTTGCTAAATCCTTAGCTTATCCCTTTGATACTTTATGTTGCTTTTTCTTTGGCTCATTGACCGCAGTTTCTTTAGCCTTCCTTTTCTTGTTATAGCCCGAAGAGAAATCCGCAAAGTGAGCACTCTCGCCTTTTTCGTACTTTAACCTTGATTCCTCTTGCACACACAATGAAATGAACTCATTAAGAGTCCACTTTTCCTTCCGGCAATTGAATGTTACTTCAAATTGCCCAAACCGTGGTGGAAGAGAGATCATAACCATATGAACAAGCATGTCATCCGACGCCGAACTTGAGAGCCTTAAGTTTAGATGCCAAATTGGCCATCTCCATAATGTACTCACGCACGTTCCCTTTACCTTTATACCTCATAGCAACAAGATTACGCAAAAGCGTGCTTGTTTCTGCCCTTTCATTCTAAGCAAAACGCTTTTCAAGCTCTGTAAGGAACGTCATTGCAACTTTCTCATCATCTATATCGCCTTTGAATGATTCTGGGATGCTTTTCTTCATGATCATAAGACACATGCGATTTGAGCGTTCCCACTTTTCCATATCCTTCTTAGCTTGAGATGTACTCGTGCTAGTCGTCCGCAGGTTTTGGCTCCCTTAGTGCAAGGTCTAGATCCATAACTCCCGTAACAATCAAGACATTTTCTTTCCAAATTTCTCTTAAAATTCATCCCATTCAGCATGGGATTCGAGTTGATGTTAGCAGATACATTAGAAGCTGATGAATTAACTAAATAGAGAACAAAAATAAAACAAATAAGCTCACATATAACTTTAAGCAGATAAATGTTTGAAATTAAAATTATCCCATTACAAGAAAATCGACGCAACATTAATTTTAATCTTTGGATAGAAAATTAACTTGCAAGTGATTTTCTTGAAGTAGAAATCAAATATTAACAGTAAAATCCTGTCAAATACTAAGCCTTTTTTTGGACCGACTCAATATTCACATGGACACTTAATAACTGTTACATATTTATCTCCACAAACGAATTTGAATTTCTGCCAAATAATAGCCTTCCTTTGGGCCGACCATTACCCGCATGAAAAACAAACACGCTAAAAAAAAACTTCAAATAATCATGTAATTTAAATTAAAAAATTTTCATAGGAGAGGTTACTTTGGTAACATGCTACGTAAATTTAATAACATAAAATACAAGATGTGTTCGAATAAACGAACCCAAAGTCATTTCAAACTTGGGCATAACTTAAACATTATTATTGAAATTTAAAATTATTAAGTCCATAATAATAATTTCAATAAATAATATTTACTGAATCCAAATAACACATATATTACAAACCAAATTCAAAACATATTACAAATGGCATAAACACAAAACTGAAATTGAAACAGAATTTGAAACCTAATCATAAATATAATCCAGAACACAGAAACAAAAACAGAACAGAAACGAAAAAGATTTTTTTTTTTTTCAGGCGCAGAATCTGAAACCTAACTTTTCAAACCCAATTCAAAATTCACATCTAACCATCAATTTTAGAAACCCCTCCACTACTTTCTGCATCCAGCTGGTTCTAGGGCTTGCTTCCACGATCATAAAACGAATTTCCCAATTTCCAAATAGCAGCAAAGTAGGACAACTTTGGCGGTATTTGAGGCGAGTATTGATTTTCTTAGAGCCGGAAATACCGTGGAATGGTGGTGTAAATTTTAATAATCAAATTTTTTTTTCAGCCAAATTAAATCATAAACAGCATAATCAATTCGATCCAAATAATCCCTACAACAAAGCAAGATTACGGCTCTGATACCACTTGATGGAATTAATTATACATAAACCCTAGAATGATGCGAAATATTTATTCTAGGAAAATCTTGCTTTAAGTTATCAAAGATTATGGAACGATAGACAAACCTGAATCCATAACAATATCTTGAGAATACTTGATGAACGATTATTGCCTTCCAATTGATCCTTAGGGTTCTTAGAATTCAATTGACAATGGGAATCAAGAGAATAAAACCTAGGTAGGTCAATTGGGGACCATAACCCTATATTTATAATGACCTAGTATGTTAGCCAGCCCATCATAGATTAACAACTAGGCCCCTTAGGTATCTACACATATTAACTGTAGATCCCATACTTATAAAAGATGACTTGTGTCCCCTTTAACTTTAGTAGATCACTTTATTAGGCCCAAATACTTTAATATTTAATGTGACATATAAAATTACTTATAGTGCACATACGTCTATGTGCCCAAAGACTTTATTTATTATACTAGTATATGTAAAGTCCATAAAATATTCCAACATTTCCATCTTTGATTACTGCCAATGTCTCCTTGTCACTGGATATCCTGCCTAACTGATCTACTAATTGCCCACCCGTTAGGTTAGCGTACTCATTTTCTACTGTAACAATCTTTCCTTTCTATCTTCGGGCTTCCCGATGAACTGTTGGAGTTGTCTTGGTTTCAACCCAGACTATGCCCTCAATATTTCGATGTATTTCTGTATTTTTCTATGGAAATCTAGCCAAGGTAAAGGGAATGGGACAAATGGTAGGTCTTACCCTTCCTGAACGAAGTAACCATTTGTGCTGAGGCGGTATGGTGTGATCACGAGATTCCTATAAGGGTTCCCGGAGGAGGGCACTGTCTTCTTTAGGTGCAGTTGCAGTCTTTCCTCAGCCTTATGTGCCTATGTGGGTTCGTAAACAAAACCATATAATGTATCATCGGCTTTAACATCTTCAAACACTATGGGGCATTACTGCCTCTTTCCAAGCCCCAATCCTAGTATGTATCCCATATTTCTCATGATAGCCATGCTTTGTTTCTTCGGATCCCGAGTGCGAGCAAATTCAAAGGAGTGTACTTGGGCTTGTGGGACAATAGAGAAGCCGCTGAACATCATGTCAGGATCTTGTGTTATATCTCTTGAACCGATATGTCTTTTCCACCTTCAGCCATGACCATGGCCCCATAAATTACCTTGATAACATCAACGGTGGGGAATTTAACACATTAATGTAGCAGGGATGAAACTCCTCCTATTTAGTGCATCCAAGGTTGGCGAGTAGCACTGTGAATGACATGAGGATATCAATCACTTAGAACTCCACGTTCATCGTGCAACGGTGAAAGTTTCGTGTAGCTAGGAAACTTAATCACACAACAGGCAAAGGATGTGAGTACAGATGTGTCTCACAACTGTCCACACATCCACAGATAATGCAGCGGAATAAAACAATTAAAAGCAAATAAAATGCAATAACTCAAGAGTTATTTACGCTTACTGATCAATGTGATCAGCAAACTAGGCTTACGCCCAAAAACTTTTCACTATAAAAACTTTCGTTTCTTACAAAAAACAAATAAGTGAAAAACTAAAATATGAAAATACTAAACGAGTTCTAATCACCTTCTATGACAAGAACACCTCCCCTTTCCCAAGTAGGATCTATTCTAGTCAGAAGTAAAACAAGAAAACTCTATGAAAACCTAGATGTGAGTTACGGATGTAAGGCACAACCTTCACTCACAACCTAAAAACAATAATGTCGAATACAATGAAGAATGAGTAATTTTCTCTCTAAAAATCCGTCACTTCTCATGTGCTGAATGCCTTGTATTTATAGTGCACCATAGAGAAGATCTTCATGCAATCGACCTCTTCCTTTGTGATATTCCTTTTCCTATATGAAAACATAAAACACACTCACAAGGAAATCAAATATTAGTAGGTTAGTCCTAATATAAAACTATGTACATAAATAATAGATATTTACTATATTTACAATTCCTAGTCAAAGTAGGATACTTATAAATCTCTATGAAAGTCTCAAAATCTACTTACCATAATAGAGATCTTTTTAAATAAGGAAACATAAATATGTTCCCATAAAACTCACGGTTTCAATCTCCCCCTATTTTGGACTTTCTGGTCAAAACCAAAGATTTATAACAATCACATTTTTATGACCACAGAATATAAAAAAAAATATAACTCCCCCTGAATGGATGTGTGTCCAGATGTGTAAACACATCCACACATAAAAACTGCAAGAACAATGTTAGAACAGAAATAGAATACCAGCAGTCTATTGAGCAAAAGCAAAAACCATCCAGCAATATCCTAATTAAAAGCTATTACAAACCATTGTTTAGAAACTAAAAACTAAAACAGAAATTAAAATTGTTTTTGCAACCATCAAAACATAATCAAAACAACCAAAAAATTTCTCCCCCTAAATTAAAGTTCGAAATGTCTCCATTTAAAACCAAATATTCTTGAGCAGCAAAGAAGAAGAAAGAATAGCAAGATCCCACTTTCCATTTCGAGAACTTGATTCTCCCCCTTTTTGACTAGAAAGTTTAGCATGCCATCGAACGAGATTATCTCTAAGGGCTTTCAAATTGTTGGCATGGTTAAGAGAAGCTTGAGCTTGAGATTCAGCTTCAACAATTGCAGCATCTAAGTCCTTCATTTGAGCAACAAAATTATCTTCAGATGTGGCCTCGTATGTGTCCACATCCGGCATACCAAGCTCAGAACAAGGTACTCCAAAGGAAGATCCACATGTCTTTGCTTAGGTCTAGCGGTGGTTTTGGATTCCTTAAACAGAGCAAAATTTTCAACCTTTTCTTCTCCTTTCTCAGGTTTAACTCCATTGGCAATAAGGATTTGAGAAATCAAGGAAGGATAGGGTAAAGACCATTTTTTAGATGGTGACTCTCCATAGTCACATATCTTCCTAAAGATGAAATCTCCAAAGTTAATATGCCTCTTAATACCCAATCTATAAAGAAGGAGAGCTTGCACCCTTGTAACAGAGGTTTTGTTATTGGAAGGGCAAAGATTGGCAACAAGAATATAATGGAGAAAACAGTAAAGGGAGGACAAAGATCCACTACCCAAATCCTTTGGCTTCACAGGCCAAGAGGTCACTTTTCCATGGGTGATAGCAGTCACAAGCTCATCATCTTCAATGGAAACTAACTCATCCAAGTTATCATTCAAACCAAGTAAATCATTTATGACAGATGGTGAAAAGGGAACAAATACTCCTCTAACATAGACAGTGGGAGGAGAGGAATAACTCTTATCTAATCCCTTAGTCAAATTAGCATAAAATTCATACACCATCTTAGGGTAGAAAGGTAGGGGATGATCCACAGTTAAGAACAGTCCTCTTTCCTCAAAAAATTTATCCATACCAAGCTTAACAAAGGTTTCCCTATCCCTTTTCATTTCCACAATAAAAGCTTTAGAAGAAATTAGGCCAAACCTATCAGATGCCTTTTTAGTCAAGAATTTCTTGGAAAAGGGTTTTGGGGTAGGAGCAATGGTAAGTGTAGAAGACATACCCTTGTCAGCTTTCTTCCTTGTAGATGTGCGTCTGGATGTGTGCACATCCTCAGACACATCTTTTGAAGGGAATGGAACTTTGATGGATTCAATCTCGCATCATCATCAGAGAGGAATCTATCTCTTGGTCCTCTTTTTCTTGGTCAAGCTCTTCTCTTCCTAGCTTGTAGTTCTCATCGATGCGTATCATCACTATCTCGAATTTGAATCGATTCATCTTCAATTGGCTCTAAATCAAGAGTGCCCACCTTTTTCTTTCCCCTCAAATCCATTAAAATATTTTCTAAAGGTTCTTCATCATCAAAAGAGATAAGATCCTCAACAGGACTAGCAACTACAGAGGCAGAAGGATCAACAACAGGGACAGAAACATTATCCACAGGAGGTGAAACCTCAACAGAAGGAGTGTTAACAGGGATAATGGGATCATATGAAGCTATGGGAGAGGGTGATGGAGCAATAGGATCAACAGACTCTGCATGGGGGACAGTCTCAACAGGAATAATAGGTTCAACATGGGGAGTATCATCAGAAGGGGTAATAATAGGGACATGATCAACAATTAAGAGAGGAGGAATTGGGGATTGAGCATTAGTCCTAACAAGAGGAGCAATTAACTCTTCTTCTTCATCATCTTCTTCAAGTGCAATGGCTGTAGAGGGCTTCCCGCCAGGTTTCTTTAAATTCTTGGCCTTGTCAGATTCTGACAACTTACGAACCCTACCAGAACGACGAAGATTACGTAAGGGCACTGGAGTTGCAGCAGGCTTTGGGGGTTTTGCTTGGGAAAGCTTCCTCTTCTTGGTTGAAGAAGGTTCCACAGAGGTAGAGACAGGGGCGACAACCGATGGTGGAATCACCGGAGTGGTTGGAGCCTTAGGGTTTTCAGCGGTTGAAATAGGCAAGGGATCCAATGTGGGGGATTTAGGAGACGGAGCTTCCATGATTGGGTCAGATGAGGGTGAAGGAGAGGCGAATTCAGCAAGAAATTGAGAGATCGCCGGGTTGATGACAATGGAAGACTCGCCTTTTGCTACAGAGATTGGGGCGATATCAAGAATGTCTTCTTCCCTAATATTCGAATGATCGGCCATTTAATCTAAAGGATTTGGTTAGGTGGAATAGTTGAAGAAGGAATTAATGCAATGTGTGTGTTTGTGTGCAGAGCTTAAGGAAGAACAAGAGGTTTTAGCAAGGGTTTATGGGGGATGGGACGGATGTGAGGTATCTTAAATACTCACAACTCCCCCTTTCCAACTGAATTTTGGAAATCCTTTTCCTAAAAGGTCTCACACAACCTATATTCCTTAGGAGTCCTCCAACGGCTAGAACCCTTTGAGGTTACCACACACAACCACCTTCTAAGAAATAGGGGATTAAAATAAAACAAGATTTTGATAGATTTTTATGGAAACAAAAAAAATCTCGGCCATATCTTTATTTTAAAAACAGAATCCCAATTGAATTTTCCAACCTTTTCAAACAAGGATTGATACACACCTTTTTCTTTCATGAAAGATATTGGAGATCAAAAACCTATATAATCAAAGAATGAACTAGGAAAGAAAATTAATTAACTAGCATATTTACAAAGCTCCTATATGTCCTAAAAAATGCAATATGCCTAGCATGATGCAAACACACAGGTGATGAAAATATTCTCAGCTTATGGATGTGGCATAGGATGTGAGTCACATATTGGGACACATTTAGATCACAAAAAGTCAATGAGCAATAATCCAATCTGCACAGCCTCTAGGATGCATCCACCAATTTTTTTGTTGTGGATTTTTGCATTGTGAGTAGCTTTCACTTTACTTGATCCCAAAGATAGCCCTTTTTCCCAATGATCTTATCAAGTTAGACTTCAAGTTTTCTTATGAAAATCACTTGATCACAATGGTATGGCTTCATACTAAGGGTGAAGCAGCTGTTTCTCACATAATTTTTTTTTTTTTCTTTTATTGCACCCACTGTGAGATACCTAGGAAGGTTATATCAAGTCACCAAAAGGTGACATGAACAGGAAGTGCTCACAATTAAGTGATCAAAAACAATGTCAAACATGAAGACTCACAAGTGACCACACTGAGAAATTTCGTGCAAATGCATGATATTTTTTTTTTTAATTTTTTTTTTATAATTTTTTTTTTCAGTTAATCTAATATACATATGTGTTAGAGGATGTGAGACACATTTGGTCTCACAACCTTAGATATCACACAAGCCAAGAGACTTCCTCAAGGAGGAAAATCTCTCCAAATCTAATGCCTTTGTAAATATATCAGCCAATTGATTTTCAGTCCCAACAAATTCCAGACACACAGTTTTTTGTTCTACAAGATCTCTGATGAAATGATGTCTAATATCAATATGCTTTGTTCTAGAATGTTGGACAGGATTTTTTGATATGTCCAAGGCACTTTTGTTATCACAAAAAGCAGTCAAAACTTTGCTATTCAATCCATAATCTTTCAACATTTGATTCATCCAAAGTAATTGTGTGCAGCAACTCCCAAGGGCAACATATTCAACCTCGGCGGTGGATAAAGACACACAATTTTGCTTTCTACTATACCAAGACACAAGGTTATTTCCTAGGTAGAAACATCCACCGTGGTACTCTTTCTATCATCACTATTTCCAAACCCAATCATAATCAAAGTACCCAACCAAATTGGTGTTTGTTTCTTTAGAGTAATGCGTACCTAGATTCACAAATTCCCACTCACATACCTAATGATTCTTTTCAAGGCTTTAAGATGGGACACCTTAGGGTTGGCTTGGTATCTAGCATGAGACACACAGCTTGTACATAATGTCGAGGTCTACTTGCGGTGAGGTAAAGCGGGACTTCCTATCATGCTTCTATAAAGGGTTTGATCAACACTCTCACCATCAAAATCATGACTTAGCTTTTGGGAAGATCCCATTGGTGTTCTTTGATGTGAAGAGTGTTCAAGTTCAAATTTTTTCACAAGATTCTTGGCATACTTCGACTGTGAAATGAACATGCCATCTTTGAATTGCTTAATCTGTAAACCTAAGAAAAAGTTCAACTCACCTACCATACTCATCTGAAATGTGGAAGTCATGCTATCCACAAATTCAGCTAGCATAGGATCAGATTTTGATCCAAACACAATGTCATCTACATAGATTTGTGCCACAAGAATCACCTTCTTATTTCTCCTCACAAACAAGGTTTTATCAACCTCACCTCTCTTGAATCCTAGTTGAAGCAAATGGTCAGTCAACCTACCATACCAAGCTCTAGGGGCTTATTTTAGCCCATACAGAGCTTTCTTCAGCTTATACACATGGTTAGGATACTTGGAGTCCACAAAGCCTTTAGGTTGTTCAACATAGGCTTCCTCATTTAATATCCCATTTAGAAAAGCACTCTTAACATCCATTTGATGAAGAGTAATTTTGAGGTAACAAGCAATGGCTAATAAAAGCCTAATGGACTCAATTCTTGCAACAGGGGCAAATGTCTCCTCAAAATCAATTCCCTCAATTTGAGTATAACCTTGAGCAACTAACCTAGCTTTATTTCTAGTTATCACACCTTGCTCATCAGTTTTGTTCTTGAAAATCCATTTGGTTCCTATGACATTACCATGTGAGGGCCTAGGAACAAGAGTCCACACCTCATTCTTCTCAAATTGAATCAATTCATCTTGCATAGCCATAATCCAATCAGCATCTTTCAATGCTTCAAAGAACATTTTTAGGTTCAATTTTTGAAACAAAACAACAGAAACTTACCTGGGAGTATGCTGAGGAGCAACTCCATAAACCAGCCATCTTTCTATAATCAACTTTGTCCTTTTGTCTAGTTCTCACTTGTGCATGCACATCTCCCACAACTTGTGAAGTGGGGTGGTTTTTCTGGATTTTAGAAGGAATATCCTTTGATCTATCCACACACCCATTCACATTACCTTCTGGAGCATCATCCTGATCAGAATCGAGGAACCGTCCTCAATTATAGGAGTTTGAGTGGATGTGGGAGCAGATGTGGGTTCGTATGTGGAGGCGTATGTGTCCACATCCTTGGTTACATCCTTATCAGTTCAACATGTTTATCAAGACTGGAAGCTTCTTTTGATTTTTCAAGACTGTTTCTTCATCCTTCCACCCAAGAAGCAACCTGAAACATAATCCTCAATAGTATTGAGGTTAAGATCAAGTGAGTCATCAAATTTAACATTAGCAGATTCCATAATGGTCTTAGTTTTGAGATTGAAAACTCTGTAAGCTCTACTATTAGTGGAATAGCCCATGAAAATTGCTTTGTCACTCTTTGAGTCAAACTTGGACAGGTATTCTCTATCATTGAGAATATAGCAAACACATCCAAACACATGAAAATATTTCACAGTTGGTTTCTTTCCAAGGAGGATTTGGTATGGAGTGACAGTGCTACCAATCCTTAGGAACACCCTATTGCCAATGTGGCAAGCAGTGTTTAAAGCTTCTGCCCAAAATTTCTTGGACAAGTTCTTAGAACTTAGCATGACCCTAGCCATTTCTTGCAAGGTTCTATTCTTTCTTTCAGCAATTCCATTTTGCTGTGGGGTGATTGGTGCAGAAAACTCATGAGTGATTCCCTTAGAATTGCAAAAATTGGTGAACATTTGATTCTCATATTCAAGGCCATACGGTCGGACTTAATCCTCACAGCTTTAAGACCATAAAGATTTCTAACCCTTTTGTACCAATTCTTGAATTCCTCCAATTGTTTCGACTTTTCTCTTAAGAACATTACCCAAGTGTACCTAGAATAATCATCAACACACACAAAGGCATACTTTTTCCTACCAAAGCTTTCTACTTCAATAGGTCCCATTAAATCGTGAATCATCTCCAAACATCTAGTTGTGGAGCATTGTTGGACCTTTTTATGTGATGCTTTTGTTTGTTTTCCCTTTTGACATGAACCACGACATCGTGGTTCTTGAAGTTCGCTTAGGGAGGTCTTTAATAGCTTCAAACCTTTGAAGTTCTTCCAGAGTTCTACGCCTAGCATGCCCTAATTTTTGGTGCCACAGATTGACATCATTAGCTTTTCGAGCTTAGGCAAGAAAGATTGTCACCAAATTGGTAACAATTGTCACGAGATCTAGGACCGCAAACACACATTTATTATCCTTATCAAACACTTCACACAAGTGCTTATCAAACTTCACATAAAGATCATCATCACACGCTTGATCGATGCTTATTAGGTTGGCTTTCAAGCCTTCCACATGGTACACATTGTGCAATTTTGGGAGACCCTTAACATCGAGGGTTCCTTTCCCAACAATCTTTCCTTGAACACCTCCACCAAAATTTACTTTCCCTCCATTTATCACTTCATAATCAAGAAGGACCGCTTGGTTTCCGGTCATGTGCCTAGAGCACCCACTATCAAAATACCAAGAGCCGTAGACAAGACTCTTGAGGGAAGAGTAAACAACATTGCAGTGGTAATTGGTTTGGCCACCCACCGTTTAATGCTTTCTTTTTTGGTTGCAGAGGTCTCAGATTGACAGGATGTGTGTTAGGATGTGCATACATCTTCTCACACATCTGAGGCTGATTGAAGTGACCAGATTTTTTATCAGCCTTGAGTTTGTAACCGAAGGATCTAATGTGACCAGGAGCTAGGCAGTAATGGCAAATGTAATGCCTCTTCCTTGGTCTTTTCTCACTCGAAATGACTTTTTCTTTAAAAGCTTGTTTTTTCACACTTTTTGAGGTAGAAGCCTCACATCCCTCCTTTACAAAATTATTTTCAAAACCCAAACCAGTTTTGTCACGTTGACCCACAAAAAAAGCTTCTTCCATTTTCATCTTACTTTTGTTTAATTTAGTAAAAGTATTTTCAACTTTTTCGCATTCATTCTTGAACTTTTCAAGGTCAACTTCTCTTTTGGTCACAAGGACTTCAAGTCTTGCAATGGTATTTTTTTGAGCATCATTTTCCTTTGAAAGAACAACTTTTTCATCTTCACAGGCAGCTAATTTATCAAAAGAGATTTATTTACCTTAACAAGTACCTCAATTTTGTCCAATCTTTTCATCCAATCTATATGCAGCTCCTTGTATGTTGCAAAAAGTTCCTCATAGGGAATGTCCCTTTCTTCATCTTCATCATCTGAATCTCCTTTTACAGAGAAGCGATTCAAAGACAGCTTAGATGTGACACCGGATGTGTTCACAACCGAAGCCACATTCAAGGAATTTTCAGATCATCTTCTTCTATATCTCGCAGAAAAGGCATTAAACACGTAATGGCGCTTAAGACAGACATATTAGCCACTTCCTCTTCTTCATCCTCACTGTCACTAAGGGTAGCAGTTAAGCTCATTCCCTTCTTTTTAAGTGTGTTGGCACACTCATTTGCATAATGGCCATAGCCACGACATGCTCTACATTGGACAGATTCAGATGATTTGTTTTCAAAACTTGGTTTCTTGAATCCAGTGTCAGTGCTAGGTTTTGACTTTTCAATAGTACTGGAAGTAGGTCTATTAGGGAATTTGCTTATCCTTCTATTTTTCAGTATAGAACTGAATTTCTTTGAAATAAAAGCTACATCCTCATCTTCAAGATTAGACTTGTCAATTTCAGAGGATAATTCCACAAGCTCTTTTGGAAGAGCAGCAGCACTTTTGAGGGCAAGACTGTGTGTTTTGTTCTTTTTCTGAGCCTCAAGGTTAAGCTCAAACACAGTCAAGATTCCTATGATTGTGTCAAGACCTACAGTGTTTGTGTCCTTTGTTTCCTCAATCACAGCCACTTTTATGTTAAACCTCTCAGGTAAGGTCCTTTAAATCTTACTTACAAGTCTTGCATTGGAGATAGATTCTCCTAGACTTGTGCATTCATTTGAAATTTCATGAATCTTAGCAGCATATGACACAATGTCCTCAGTTTCTTCCATTCGAAGTAACTCAAACCTATCCATTAAAATTCTAAGCCTGGTAGCCTTCACACTTGGTGCTCCCTCACATTGAGTTTGCAAAATATCCCAAGCAGTTTTGGCTATGCTCTCATTAGTTATAAGTTTGTACATATTCCCAGAAACATGGCTGGAAATAGCACACATAACTTTTGAGTTGTAATTTGCAGCTTGTATTTCATCAAGAGTCCATTGCTCTTCAGGTTTTCTTTCGAAAATAGACTCACCAACACCAGAAGATGGCTTTTTCTCCACAGTAGGAGGTTGCCATGCAACAAGAATACACATCCAAGCCCTTTCATCAATACTTTTGATGTAATTTCGCATCTTAGACTTCCAAAGAGAATAATTGGTGCCATCCAAGACAGGAGGCCTATTTTGGTGATTTTGGCATTCCATAATGACTACACTTTCTGGATCAACACTCAGTAATATTTCGAGAGTTGGCTTTGATACCAATTGAAATTTCGTGTAGCTAGGAAACTTAATCACGCAACAGGCAAAGGATGTGAGTACAGATGTGTCTCACAACTGTCCACACATCCACAGATAATGCAGCGGAATAAAGTAATTAAAAGCAAATTAAATGCAATAACTCAAGAGTTATTTACGCTTACTGATCAATGTGATCAGCAAACTAGGCTTACGCCCAAAAACTTTTCACTATAAAAAACTTTTGTTTCTTACAAAAACAAATAAGTGAAAAACTAAAATATGAAAATACTAAACGAGTTCTAATCACCTTCTACGACAAGAACAACTCCCCTTTCCCAAGTAGGATCTATTCTAGTCAGAAGTAAAACAAGAGAACTCTATGAAAACCTAGATGTGAGTTACGGATGTAAGGCACAACCTTCACTCACAACCTAAAACAATAATGTCGAATACAATGAAGAATGAGTAATTTTCTCTCTAAAATTCCGTAACTTCTCTTGTGCTGAATGCCTTGTATTTATAGTGCACCATGGAGAAGATCTTCATGCAATCGACCTCTTTCTTTGTGAGATTCCTTTTCCTATATGAAAACATAAACACACTCACAAAGAAATCAAATATTAGTAGGTTAGTCCTAATATAAAACTATGTACATAAAAATAAAAGATATTTACTATATTTACAATTCCTAGTCAAAGTAGAATACTTATAAATCTCCATGAAAGTCCCAAAATCTACTTATCATAATAGAGATCTTTTTAAATAAGGAAACATTAACATGTTCCCAAAAACTCACGGTTTCAATCATCCTAAACATTCAAGGCGCAAGTATAATCCACACAACTGTAGGAGTTGAAATTGACTATCAGGGCTAATTTTTTGTCATGCAGGACCACGCAGGCCCCTCCTCATCTTTCTAGTTTGGTTTTGGATTGTAAAAATCTTTTTGGTTGTTTTGAGAGGCTTTGAGTATCTTTTGATTACAGGGAAGCTAATGCAGTGGCATATGTGTTGGCCAAAGTAGCGGTTTCTCACGACTCCCTTGATGTCACTTTTGTTTCTCCTCCTATGTATGTTGTATGTTGTAGCGGTTTCTCACGACTCCCTTGATGTCACTTTTGTTTCTCCTCCTATGTATGTTGTATGTTGTATGTTGTAGTTTGCTAGGTGATATTCAAGGAAACTATAAGTCTCGTACAGTTACCAGGTTTGTACGGTTACTAGGTTTGGTGCTTGCACAGTTCTTGTAAAATATTAAGTTGTATTTACTCTTTTCGTTTAATATATTTCAGTTCTGAAAAAAAATAAAAAAATATGAGTAATAAAAAGTCTAATTTATCTTTGGGCAGCTTGCAGTATCTGGGATAATGTCGGCCCAAGATGATTGGCAGATATCATTTTCTGTGTACATGGAGATATGGGCCCATAATATCTACATCAGCCCATAACATCACTATTACAAGAACATCTTATGTAAAAAATAAAAGAGTTACTCTTTTCTTACCTATACCATTTTGCTTATACAAGAGTAATTTTGAAAATGTTGATTTTTAGTTAAAAAAAAAACTTAAATGTTGGTGTTATTCACTTTCAAAATTTTAGTTTTACAAATATATATTTCTCCTGTCCGAAAAATTGTCATAACTTTCACTTTTTATGGTAAACTCAATTGAACTTTGATAATAATGAAAATTTAGATATTTTTATACAACTCTAAAAATTATTATTGTTTCATCATTAAAAATAATATCAATAATATATTTTAGAAGAACATAGAGATATCTAGATTTTTATAAATTTTATTGTCAAAATTTAATTGAGTTGATCATACAAATAAAAAAATCAAAGTGAGACAAACAGAGACGGACAGGGTAGTGTAAAATGAATTATTTTTTGGTAAAAAAAGGGGAATTTTTTTTCTGAAGCATTCATTATTCATTCTAAGGCAAAAATTATTACTGTATTAAATTTGGAGCACATTTTGAGCAAATTATTATTAAATCTGGGGCAGATGTAGTAGATAAATTCAATTTTTTTTTTAAATAACTGGCCCATTTTCGTCGGGTCCGGTCAAATCCTAAAGCTGGTGGAGCCGGGCCAAGCCCAAAGCCCCAGAACCCATTGGACAATGCTAGCACCTAGACAATTGCTAAATTAACGTTCCTTAAAGGTTTGTTTATGTTAGAGGAATAGGACAATTGGATTAACAGTTTTATTCATCAATAGCAAATTTAAAAAATAAATTTATCATTTATTTTGAAATAGATATAGTATTACTTAGAAAGACTAGAAAATGATTGACAAATTAAAAAATTACTCCCTCCTTTCTAAATTTTGTCATAAACTAGAATAAGCCCGTATCCGAGGACACGTTATTTTATTTTTTATTTTTTTTTAATTAAGCCCGTGTTCGAGAAAACGTTTTTTTTTTTTAATTAAAAAAAATTTTTTTTAAGGGCAAAATTTAATTTAAATTTTTTAAGGACAAAATGGGAAAGGGACAAAATAGTGAAGGCAAAATGAAAAATTCAGCTATTGACACTATTCATAATACTGTAACACACCACTCTAATTTATACTATAGATTTGTCTCAAGAAGAGAATATTCAAATACTTACTAAATTCTCCCACTTCATTCAACATTTTTTTAACTGGTGAGATCATTAAGGATTATAATGTAGTTATTTTATTCAAAATTCTTAAGTTTGACCTTTTAGCACATATTTCTCAAAATTAATTTGGACACTTCTTTTGGGAAGGGGGAATATATTTTAACAAGTGGTTAAATATATTTAGCACCGTTAAACTTCTTCTGTCTCAGAAAAATAGTCTAATTTTATTTTTGACAATTAATTTAAGTGAACTTTAGTAAACTACATATAAAAATATGACAATTTATATGAAATTTCAAAAATATTTATTGATGCACTATTAATAAATCTATCAATAACTATTTTTAGCATTCACTTAAAATTATTAAATTTTATGTATTGTTAGTTGAAATTCACTTAAATCGATCATAAAGATAACATGAGAGTTTTTTTTTTTTTTTTGGAAAGGATGGAGTATGATAATAAGAGCAAAAAGAAAATAACCCCAACCATTTCTTCATAATGTGGATAATTTTATATTAGACATATTGTTGATCTCAAATGTGGCAATAAGGGTGAAAAATAGCTAGAAGGAGGGTGAATAGCTATTATAAATTTTTCGCAATATTTTTGAAAACTAAACCTCTTACTTACAAAATCGCTTGCAGTGTATTAAAACCGCAAGTAGGTTTGCAAAATGCACAGTGAAATTTCAGAGTTTATAAGTGCGGTTTAGAGGTGCGATTTTGTGTGCGATTTTACAAAACAGTAAAGTGAGGTTTGACAATGATTAACTAGAAACACAATTTACAACAATGAATAACCTATATTAAGATCAAACAGATAAGAACAAAATAATCAGTAATGAACATTAAGTAAAAATCCAGAAATGTAAGAACACAATGTTTGGAGTGGTTCAATCGTAAATGACCTACATCCACTATCAAGATGGTTAGTCTTGAATTTTCTAATACTAGATTTTATATTAGAGTATGAGAGAGATTACAAAGTACAAGAATCAATACTCAGATCTAAAATCTATTCCATGAAGATCAAATCCTAGACTATAACCAGTGTATCTCAAATGAATTAATCTATGTGATTAATCAAGTGAGGTGTGTGTATGATAAACAAGAATCAAGGCTCTTTGAATCTGTATGATATAGAGCTCAAGAAATCTTGGTGTTAAAGGCTTGATTTCTGGGCTGAAGATTTTTTTTGAAGGAAGAAGATGAAGATTCAAAGGGTTGAATATTTCTGGGAATAGTTTCAATCTTCTATTAACTCACTATAAATTTAATTTCTCAAGCAATCTTCAAATGTTGAAGAATGGGGGTATTTATACCCAAGCACCAAGAAAGTAGCCGTTGGGAACAGTTGTAGCAAGTAATGTACTGGTGCATTCTGATTGGTCCACAAATCCACTTTTATTCTTTGGTACAGAAGATGCAGATAAGGCTGATCAGACCTCGGCTGGATTTAAGGAATGAAGGACATCTGTCACCTTTTCAGAATCCTTGCAGATCCTGTCTGACACTTAGTCACGTGACAAGATTTTGGTTGACTTTCAAATATTGCTGACGTGGATTCCAACGGTCATAAGTGGTTCAACTTCAAGTCTTCAATCATTGGATGAGGTTTGGTGAGGATGTGGTTTAGGCAGTGCGGTTTCACCAAACGAGGTTTCACTTTGAACTTCAAAGTGCGGTTTCAATGTAGGAATTCCACACAGCGGTTTCCATGTGCAGTTTCATATGTGTGATTTGAAACTTTCTGAATTGAAACCTCATGTCCAATGAGTCTTGTGCCAGTCTTCAAGCCTAAATAAACATATTCTATAAAATTGACTTTTACTAAAAAATTGAAGTCTAAGCTTCATTACATATGGGCCTAAAGTCCAGAAAATAGAGATGAGGTTATGGTATCAATCAAATTAAAGTTAAAGCTAGGAGGGTTAATGTATGCATACCCAACAATTTTCCCATATTTGATTGATGCCATTACCTACTATAACAAAAATAAACACTGTTCTTGGTAAAAACATGTCCATAAGTATTAACATGATAAGTCATGTCCCCAGACAATGCACACACTAGCTCAAGTTATAGATTTCTATACTATAGAAAGATAAATAACTTACAAGTTTAAAAGTATAGAAATGCATTCAGTGCATACATAAAAATATGAGTTTTAGTTTAAGTATGCGGTTTAAACTGAATGTTTAAACTTCAATTTCAAAATATGATTTTAAGTTAAGTTTTATGAAATGAGGTTTTAAACCAATGCGGTTTCATTGTTCTACAAACAAGCAGTTTGATATGAACAAGGTTTTGGAACCATGATGCAATTTTCATTACTATCTTAAGCGGTTTGAGTTACAGGTACATGTAGGAAAGCAAATTACAAGGTTACAAAGATAAACTAAGCAAAAGAGTTAAAAAAAATTACATAAATTGCGGTCTAATGCTGAGGAGGTCTATCAACGACATGATCTGGAACATGGGGAGGATTGAAAGCTGAATTCTCTGCTCGTAGAGTCCTTTTCATTCTTCTGACTTCATCAGCAGTACTGGCTTGAGCTGCTTCAACCACTACAACAAATATGCCTTTTCCCGGCACTTTTAAACCGACACTTTACTTTGTGCCGCTAATTTTCGGCATTTCAATGAAAGTGCCGCTAAATTTCCGGCATTTCAACAAAAGTGCCGCTAAATTTCCGGTATTTCAAGGAAAGTGCCGCTAAATTTCTGGCTTTTTTTTGGAAAATGCCACGAATTCCCGACACTTTATTGAAAGTCTCGCTAATTTCCGGCATTTCAATTAAAGTGCCGCAAAATTTCCGGCTCTTTTTGGAAAATGCTGCGAATTATCGGCACTTTATTAAAAGTGCCGGGAAATTTCCCGCAATTACTGAAAAGTGTGGCTAAATTTCAGCATTTATTGAAAAGTGCCGCTAATATCTGGCACTTTTCTGTAATTGCCGCATATTTTTCTGCACTTTTTGAAAAGTGTCGCCTTATTTTCGATACTTTTGTGAAATTGCCGCAAAATATCCAGCATTTTTTTTGTAGTTATCCTAATTTTTTTCATCATTTTTTCCTTTTTTATAATATTATATATGGGCGTCCCATAAATAATGTTATGTACTATATATTTCAAAATTTAAAGTTGATATATAATATTTTAGATTGAAGGGAGTAATATTTTTCTTAATTTCTGTGAATATTCAATTTTGAAAACATTTATTACGAGACGGAGAAAATATAGTACAAAAATGTTAATAATTAAACTATTCTTTAAATTTTTATTTTTACGATCTCCAAACCAAACCAGGCGTATTTCTTTACCTTTCTCAAATTCCCCTCCCAAAATTCCCTCCACAAATTCCGAATTCCTTTCACAAATTCCCTCTCAATCCAAATCCAAATCCAAATCCAAATCTTAAATCAAATCCAAATCCTTTCTTTCCGATTCATCCTAGAATTCTAAACTAATTAGGATTTCGGCCGCTTCTTATTGGCAGCGTCAACGCAAACCGCAAACCGCAAACCGTAAACCCTAGAAATCTTCATACGCGGAAATATTCTTGAAGGTAATCGATAGCTTGAAAAATCCTCCCTCCCTCATGTTCAATTATAATCATATTCTCAGCGCATATCATATTCTCAGCGCATATAGCTTTTTCCCAGGACAATTCTAGGTACGTGAGACAGAGATACGGTTCCGGTAGAATTTAGCTGTTGTTCTTGGTTTTTTCGGCGAGGTAAGACGTGGGTTTGTTGTTGAGTTGCTTTCTGATATGCAGAAGTTGGTCTGCTTTTCAAATCTCTTAGGTAATGTTCCTGATTTGTGCTAATTCTCTTATGTTAAAGACTTGTTTGAATTGTATGTAATCGATCGAGTGAACCATCACAAAGTAGCTGATCATTTGATTTACTATTATATTTCAAATTTAGTATGTGAAAAATTGAGTTAATCGACCAGTGATTAGGGGGTTTTTTAGCCGTAAATTGATGGATTGATCTCTGTTGTCTGTTTATTGACAAACACACAGAGACATTTGTGCATATATACATACATTGCCTTCAAAGGATTACTCCAGTATGAAATAGTACTAAATTTACATGTTCCGTTGGCGATTATATGATAGTTTAAGCGAACACATGACTGAACTAGAGACTAGTCAATCATGAAATGCTTATTATATGAATATGATTTGATGGCACTAGTTTGGTAGGAATTGAGATATTACTTTATGCTAGAATTCATTGATGAATCACCTGTCGTTCAACAATGTTTTCATTTGTATTAATTAATTGCACAACCAGACTTGGATGCATACGTCTTCATAAATTAAATCATAATTCATCCCTTAAGAACAGTTGTTTAGTGATTTCTCTTGGACTTATTTGCAATTACTTGGAAAGCTCATCAATATTACACCATAGAGCTTCATAATACGTATGTAAGATAGCGTAAGGATTTAGAGTCAAAGGCTTTTGGCTGGGCAAAATGGCACCATGATTTAATAATAAATCTACTGGACAAATTCCTTTGATGCATGGAAATATAAAGTCGGTAAAGTCCATTTGCTCCGAATTTTGACCATTACATTGAGCTTAAACAACACATTGCTCTGGCACACTAAGGAACCCAGAACCTTACCTTTGGAGAGGAAGGATCAGTAGCCTTATGTGTTTGGTCAAGGGAAACTTCACAAATAATTAAATGTACACACATAGACACGCACCTGGAGAAGGAACAGTATCAGCTTAGGTGAATTTTTAGGTTGAAAGAAATTCAGAGGGGAGCCAGAAAGTCGCTCAAAGATCTTCATTATTGCTTGATTTGCTGAACAAATGTTTTAATCGTTACTATAGTTTGAGCTACTCACATGAAATAAACATGTAGATTAGTCATTGTTTCTCAAGTAACTCCTAAACTTGCTGATGTTACGTGTTCTAATTGTGCATCCTCATTAATGAAACAAACAAACAAACAAAAAGGTTTTGGTGAGCAAATCAAAGATCTACATGGTCCTAGAGTACATAATTTTTTTGCTGTTAGAACTTAGAACCGTTTTTCCTTTTCTACCCGATTTTCTATTCAATGAAAACAGAGGTTTCTGGTGTTGTTTATGAGAAATAGTACCTCCTCCCAAAATGAATGTCCAAATTTAAAATTTGTTCCAAATCAATCAGGAGCAAATTTGAAATTTTTTTGGACATTCATTTCTGGGCGGAGGGAGTACTGTTAGTGGTGTATCAGCGAAGAGTATCAGTTTTCATTTGATTATTGTTAGTTGATGAAGTTTTCTACATGTTTTATATTGTTCGAAAATTAGGAATAATGTTTGGTTTTTTTTTTGTTTGTTTTATTACAGGTATTGAGTTTGATAAATTCCTTTGATTTCATTGTTTTTTGATGGATTTCATTGTTATTTATGGGTTAATACTTTATTGACTAGTTCAACCTTTGTTTATTTTTTTGGTTGTTTTGGAATTTTTTTCCACTTGTTCGAGTTATGGTTATTTGATTTAGACTTGATGGATAGGAAGAGTTATTTACTAGTCTTATATGGTTATTTGATTTAGACTTGTTCGAGTTTTGGATTTCATTGTTATTTATGGGTTAATACTTTATTGACTAGTCTTATATGGTTGATTTGATTTTTTTTATCTTACTACAGAAAAAATGGATAAGAGTTGGATTAACTTGCCAAATAGGTTGGACCCAAGATTTTTAAAAGGCCTTATGGAGTTTATTAAATTTGCCTATACCAATAAGCAACCTGGTTCAGAGATTAAGTGTCCGTGTAAGCATTGTGGATTGTCTTTAAACCAACGCAAAAAAATAGCTGGTGAATACGTAGTTGTGTATGGTTTTCTTGAGACTTACACCACTTGGGATCGTCATGGAGAAACCCTGCTATACAGTCAAGTTCCTAATGTGCATCATCAATCTAGCCAATCAAATATAGAAAATGACATGGAAGGACTAATTCGTGACAATTTCGGCCATCAAGGTGTGACATGTGAGCATGCAGAGGAGAAGTCTTTTAATGGCCTGGATGAAGAATCAAAGAAATTTTTCGCTTTATTAGAGAATGCCCGTTCAGAGCTATACCGAGGGTGTAAGGACTTTACTATGTTATCCTTTATTGTTCGAATGTTGCACTCCAAGTCACTATATGGATGAAGTAACAAGTCATTCACTATACAACTACAACAACTCAAGGGTGCTTACCATCCTAATGATGACAAGTTCCCGAGTTCTTATTATGAAGCTCACAAACTTGTAAAAGGATTTGGGTTTGGACTACAAGAAAATTCATGCATGCGAAAATGACTACATGTTATTTACAGATCTACTAATTACTAAATGTTCAAAATGTGAATCACCAAGGTATGAAAAGTTTAACGGCGAAGATGATGAAGAAGAGAACAAAAAAAGAAAGATCCTAGTTAAGGTTGTAAGATATTTTCCTCTAAAGCCAAGGCTTTAAAGGTTATACATGTCATCGAAAACTGCTAAATCAATGAGATGACATGCTAAAGAATGCACCAAGGATGGAAAACTAAGGCACCCTGCTGACTCTCTTGCATGGTGAACATTCGATGAGAAATACCCAAATTTTGCAAGCGAATGCAGAAATGTTAGGCTTGGCTTAGCGGCTGATGGAGTCAACCCACTTAAGACAATGAATGTTTCTCATAGCACGTGGCCTGTTGTTTTAATACCATATAACTTACCACCCTGGATGTGCATGAAACAACCCTATTTTATATTATATATGGTGATGGATGGTCCACGTAGTCTGGGAAATGACATTGATGTCTACTTGCAGCTGTTAATTGATAAATTGAATGACTTGTGGAATGGTGGTGTACCTACTTATGATGCTGCTAGCAATCAAATGTTTTACATGCAAGCATCACTATTATGGACAATCAATGACTTTCCTGCTTATGCCAATTTGTCTGGGTGGAGTACAAAGGGAAAGTATGCATGCCCATGTTGTAATAAGGAAACTCGTTCTTCATGGCTAACACATGGAAGGAAGTTTTTCTATATGGGTCATCGTCATTTCTTGGACATCTCCCATAAATTTAGAGATGATTTGGTCTCATTTAATGGTACATTTGAGCCTCAATTGAATCCTACAAGATTATCGAGGGATGAATTGTTGTCACAATTGGAAAGCGTATCAATAAAGTACGAAAAATGGAAGCCTCCAGTTGTGCATAACAAAAGGAAAAAGATGATTAATAGTATAGATTAAAAGTAAAAGAGAGGACAATTGGAAGAAGAAGAGTGTATTATTTGGTTTACCGTATTGGAATGAGCTTTTGATTCGCCATAAATATAATGCATACCGAGAAAAATGTGTGCGACAATATGATTTATACATTGTTGGGTGTGTATGGTAGATCAAAAGACAACTGGAATGCACGTCTAGACCTTGAAATAATGGGGATTAGGAAGGCAATTTTAAAAGAGAAAAAAATGCTTATATTCCGCCTACACCCTTTACTATGAGCAAAGAAAATAAAGAAACTTTCCTGAAAGTACTAAAGAATGTCAAATTTCCTGATGGCTATGCTTCAAATATTGCATGTTGTGTGAAAATGGGTGACCGCACTACAATTGGGCTCAAAAGTCACGATTGCCACATTTTGATCCAACAATTACTGCCTATTTGTGTGCGAAGAGTATTGCCAAAGGAAGTGTGCAAAACTTTGACTGAATTGAGTAACTGTTTGAGGCTATTGTACTCAAAAGTCAGTAGTCGTAGTGACTTTAAGGCTCTACAAGAACGGATTGTACTTACACTGTGCCTTTTAGAAATTATATTCCCTCCATTTTTTTTTGATGTGATGGTCCACTTACTTGTTCATTCAGCAGAAGAGGCTATGGTTGTTGGACCAGTGCAATTCCGTTCCATGTTCTCAATTGAAAGGTTTATCTCTAGTTCTTATTATTTTCTAAAGGTTATAGATACAATAATATATGACATTCTAAATTACATATTTTTATATAGATACTTAGGTACACTAAAAGGTTATGTACGCAATCGAAGTCGTCCCGAAGGTTCTATATCTGAAGGATATCTAGCAGAAGAGTGCATGACATTCTGTGCAATGTACTTACATGATGTGGAGTCAAAGTTAGATAAACCCGCAAGAAATGATGGAAGGAGTGGTGATGATTCATATGGACAGTTGGGTAGGTGTAAGTGCCCCAATCTGGGTCGTTAATGTTCCGTCAGCCCAAATTAATGATTTATAATCATTTAGGGGCATTTTGAACATTATTTTGATAATTTGAATGAGGAAGGACCTCTTAGAAATAAAAAAATGGGTAAATATCTCGCTGGAAATTTGTCATTTCCAATAAAAAGAGAATATTGACCATTTGCAAACAGCCAAAACTACTTTCTGCAACAACCAGGTACGCTGCTGATCCCATCCGCGCGGATGAGATTGTGCCTACAATCTCATCCATGCGGATAAGATTGTACCCCAACCAACCTATAAATACAGCCTTTCTATCTCAGTTTTAACAAGCCAAAAATTACGAAAACTTACTGTTACTCTGTCAAAATCCATCCTCAAACAGCCCTTTACACTCCCACAACTCAAATTCAACACCAAATCCACCTCAAAACCACTCCTAACCCTTTGAAACCTCAAACCCTAAACACAAGTCCAAGAAACATTGGTAAAACCCTTGTTCTTCCTTACTCAAAACTCATTCATACATACATTTTCATACATAAATGATATAGAGTAGTTGTTCTTACTTGTTGTTTGACTCCCCTTTTCCTTTTGTCCCAAGGATCCAAGAGGATCTCCATGAAATCCATTTTCATGGATGATCTTCTAAAGTGATCCACATTCTCCTTTACTTTCATGTTATCCCCCATTTCCCCTTTTACATTACTTGTCCTTGTTTGTTTATTTGACCTAAAGTATGGTCATCTTGGAGTCCATCTCCATAGATGACCACTTTAAATGGTCCATATTGCTTACATCCTTGTAAATGTCCCCTCCAGAGTCTAAGATGCTCACCTTGGAACTCTTTCCTTGGATAAAAATCATTTAGACTCACAAAATAGGTCACACAAGATGTATGAGATGTACTTGAGTATAGGTCTCAAGGATGGTCTTCTTATGACCACCTTAGAGATCTTCCTCTAAAGTTGATACATCTTGACCTAACTCTCTTGTTAATTTACTTTTCATGTCAAATCCCCTTCCCTTTTGCAAATGATATGTTTTTCAAGTCCTAATGTACCCCCGGGATGGCTTGATTAAGTGGATTTATCACTTATGACCACTAATCAAGGTCTAGGGAAAGAGAGGACAAAATATGGATGCTAAAAATCCAAACATTTCCTTTATTTTCAGCTTTCAGTTACATTTCCAGTTAAGTCCTGTAAATCCAGTTAAGTTTCTGGAAATTACAGTGACTAATTTGGAAACTGTAAAAAATATTAACACTGCAGCCCAATCCGCGCGAATAAGATTGCACAACAGTCTCATCCACACGCATGGCATTGTCATCTGCAAACAGTTTTTCAGTTTCTGTTATTTTCAGTTTAGTCACTGTTTTCATACTATTTTACAGTTCAGTCCCTTGTATTTCTGTTATTTCTAGAAAACCCCCTGTTATTCAATTTTTTTTTTCAAAATACACACACACACACACAAAAAGTTTCAAGTTTGGAAGACTCGTCATACGAGGCATTCCGGGTGCACGCCAAACGTCCATCCCGGAGTGTAACGTGACCTCCGAACTCATTTTCTCTAATTTTGGGCATTTTTCAAAGTTTTGGCCCCTTAAACCAAAAACGGCGTGGCGACTCCATTGATTTTTCAAAAAAATCGGGTACATCACAGTAGGCCTATTGGGAAAGTTGAATCATTTCGTCTCGATGAGACATCATGTCTGCAAGCACATCGATATTTGCTTTTAAATGTAGATGAATTTGATACTTTTAACATGTAAGTTTAATATGTCTCTATCTACATATGATTTGTATTTTAAGGGATAAAATATGACATTCGTTAACCATATTATTTATCAGGGCACAGAAAGTGGAACTAAAATGCAAAAATCCGCGCATTTCAGAATTTCAACTAGATAAAAACCACAATGAGTATTTTCCCTGGTGATTTAAGGATCATGTAAGTACCTATAATACATTTATCATTATACATACGAAATATTTAAATATATCGTTTTACTAACATATCTTTCTTTTACGTATAAAATCAGATTATTAGTTTGGAGAAAAAGGGTAAATGTGATAATATACCAGCTAATGTTAGGCTAATATCGGGCTTCCCTGACAAATGGGCAAAGCGATGTTCAGGTTATATTATAAATGGAGTAAGGTTTCACACTTATAATCGTGAAAGGATGTTGAAAACACAAAATGGTGGGATTCAATTGAGTGCAAGTACTCAAAGTTTTTCAAGTAGAAAAGATAAGAACCCAATTTCTAGTGATGTGACTTACTATGGAAGGGTGATAGATATCACTGAACTAAGATATACAAATGAGTTGAAATTTGCTTTGTTCAAATGTGAGTGGATCAACAATTCGAGAGGAAAAGTTGAAGATGCTAATAAGCTGACTCTTGTAAATTTTAATCATTTGATGTATCAGCAAAATAGAGTTTCAGATGAGCTGTTCATTCTTGCATCTCAAGCTGAGCAAGTCTGGTATGTTCAAGACTCTATTGATGAATATTGACATGTTGTAATGAAAATGACGCCTAGAGATTTGTTTGATATGGGAGACAAAGAATCAGAGGCTTATGTTGAACAACTTTTAGATGACACCTCATTTGTGAATGAAGAAGATGATGCATGGGTCAAGAAGGACATAATTGTTGAAATTGTTGAAATTTCCACCTTACAAAATCGCAACAACAATGATCAGAATGAAGTAGATGAAGAAGATGAAGAGGATGAAGATGAAAACCAACACAAATCTGATGAACATTATAGTAGCGATGATGATTCTTATCATGAAAGCGAAGATGAGTACTTTAGTGATGAAGATATATAAGATATTAAGTTATATTTACTTGTATCCTGCCAACATCGTGATTTAAGAGTAGAAGAAGACCAATAGCCAGAACTGATATCATATTGGAGCACTCCTACAGTTAAGGTATGATTGGTTTGTTTAATTTTCCTATTTTTTGTGTATAACTTTGATTATTTTGATACTTTATAATTTGTTTCATTTTCTCATATTAGAAAATTTGTAAGCGAAATCGAAAGACTCGTAAGGCACAAAAGATGGTGAATACGTCAGGGAGAAAGAGTCAAGCGAGAGTGAGAGATGAGGTAATAATGAGTGACATTTATTTTCTCATTTCTACAAATTTTTTGAGCTTTGACCCAAATATATTACTTAAAATATTGCAGATTCTACAAAATATTGGACGCGGGCCTTCTAAAATGGACGTATACATTGCCATACACAAAAAAAAAGAATGGAGATCCGGTTGATAATGAACGACTGAAACATTTGTACGCCTTTATGTAATCACACACATACTCATCTAAATGATATTATCTTTAAGTCGATCTAGTTAACTTGTTTTGGAATTACTCATTATATATACTAAACCATTTTTGACATTATAATTGTAGATAAAGTTCAATGAACTCTTAAATGAGGAGCCAGAGGACATTCATTCAGAAGAAAGTGTTAAGAATAGGATATTTGATCAAGTTATGGGACCTAAAAAAGCTGGTCGAGTTCGCACTTATGGACTAGGTCCAACCCCATCACAAGTACTTGGATTGTCTTCAAAACATAGGTATAGAATATAGATCTATGGAGGAAACTATAAAGGCTAGTGTTCATGAAACTGTTATTGAGCAGTACCGTGAAGAGATTTTAGAGGATATTCATCAAGGAGCATTCATTGAAAAGCTACGTGAGGAGCTTCGTGGAGAGATTCGTTAAGAGGTATGTGAAGAGGTAGGTAAAGAGATACGTGAAGAGGTACGACAAGAAGAGTGCGATAAACTTAGGCATGAGATACGTGCTGAGATGGAGTTCATGATGCAAGAGATGATGAGGTCTAGATTTGATGAAATGAGGCGTGATCAGTCACATAATATTCCTTCAATTAACACTCAGGTAATGATATTGTATTTAAGTTGGACTAGTTAACTTTTTTGGAACTACTCATAATTGTAATCATATAGCTTTTAATTCCTTAATATTTTGGTAGAATATTTTATTTATTTGTTTCAACTCATGTTAGGTTTCGAATGCATCAAGTGCTCATCGTTTAACCTCAAATAATGACATTGGGTCGGAACAGATTCAATTGCCACATGTATGATATTAATTTTTCTGTTCATTTCTACGTTGGGTTTAGATTAAAAAATGGATAAACAATTCAAGTAGATTGAGGACATAAAATGTTTCTTTCGTTCTTTGTCATCTGATTTGGTTACTACTCAAAGGCTTACATTATTTCTCTTTTCTTATTCCCTCCCCGAGTTTAAACCATTAATGTCTTGGGAGATAAATCACCAGATCTTTTGGTTATGTTTTAGCAGAACTTATTAGTATATTCCATTGTTTTGAGTCATCAAAATATATTAAAGTAGTATATCTGATGAGAATATGCATCTTTAATTTGACAGGCAAGCAGTGGACCAAATACGAATGGGTGTCAGGTATGCATCGAGATTCTTTTATAGATTATCATGAAGAACTAAAAAAGGATACCAGTAGTCTAACTAGCCACTTGAGATTATTTTCTTTATCAAAGGCTTCTATTTATCTATGTTAAGAGTCATTACAGGAAGAACTGAAAAGGGATCCCACTAGACTAACTATCCACTTGGGTTATGGGGCATTCAAATTTTTGTCATCTGATTTGGTTGCTACTCAAAGGCTTACATTGTTTCTCTTTTCTTATTCCCTCCCCGAGTTTAAACCATTAATGTATTGGGAGATAAATCACCAGATCTTTTGGTTATGTTTTAGCAGAATTTATTAGTATATTCCATTGTTTTGAGTCATCAAAATATATTAAAGTAGTATATCTGATGAGAATATGCATCGTTAATTTGTCAGGCAAACAGTGGACCAAATATGAATGGGTGTCAGGTATGTATCGAGATTCTTTTATAGATTATTAGGAAGAACTAAAAAGGGATACCAGTAGTCTAACTAGCCACTTGAGCATATTTTCTTTATCAAAGGCTTCTATTTATCTATGTTAAGAGTCATTACAGGAAGAACTGAATCCTTCGTGTGGGTATCAAAATTTGATTTTGATAGCCACCACTAGAGGTTCTATTAGGATATCGAGTTGAAATCAAAAAGACCATACATTCCCTGGCCCCTTTATTATAATTTTAAATGGCCAATCTGCCTTACCCAAATCCATGCATTCTCTATTTATCTCTATATATGCTCTTGCGCAATCCTCCCCCCTCTCTATCTCTACACATTATGGCGACCCCTATCCATTGATTACAAAAAAAATGGTGGGAATGTTTCCTAGTTGATCTTTCTTAGTAAACGTGGTGTTTAATTGAAGATGGATTTTGTTCGAAATCATCAAAATGATGAATTATTTTATTTATATGCATGTTTATAGAATCATGCAATTACCATGGGTTTGCTAATAATTGGTTACTTTATGTTTTAATCCACTTTAGTTGGAGAATATAATTCAAGCTGTGTAATTGGAATTGGGTTCCTGGAGTTCAAATTATGTTTAAAAAAATTGCTTGAATTTCTATTATGGTATGTTTGGCAAGTCAATAGTCAATACCAAATCATGGCAATATGGCATTTAAAGCATAAAGAGTAAATTCCACTTGGCGAAATTCATTTTGTTCTTTTAATTCCTAATTTAAGGCTTGGAATTGAAGTTGGCAAGCATATCCTAACAAAACTTTGAATTTCAAAGCCCCAAAGCACTATGATTTAGAATTATTACATTGAAGGTTTGGATAAAATGTGATCGTAGTTGATTACAATTTCTATAGGCATAACAGATCATCTAATTTGGTTGCTACTCAAAGGCTTACATTGTTTCTCTTTTCTTATATATACTAAATCCCTTGATTTTCTGTTTCATATTGTGGAACCATGTAATATTCAAATGAGTTTTTCCTAATCTTCTTCTATAGCCCCTCAACATAGACGAAGAAGAAGCAAACAATTGATGGCACTCAAGACAAGGCTAAAAAGAATCCGCGAATTAATGAAAAACCTTGGGAAAAGGTACACATGTTGTTTTGGTTTGTATTCGCTAAACTTGATTGATGTATTTATTTAATGATATCATTATGATTTTATTATTTATTCATTCATTTCAGATTTATAATGCGAAGAATAAGAAGAAACAAAATGATGATATCAACTGATGAAGATCAAGATACGAATTAGTTTAGTTTAATGTAATTTTTGGAATTTTATTTAATTAGGTGATAATATCATGTTTAGAATTAGATTTAGTCAATGTTTTAATGTTTTAGAGGTTTATTTGGTTACTGTATAGATTAGGGTTAAATTTAGAAGTATTTGACTTGTTTTTCAAGTCGTAGGAGTCCTATAAAATTAGGTTTATGTGTAATTCCGAATTTCAGTTGAATGATTAATAAAATTTGAGTGTTTACTCTTCAATTTTCTCGAGCAAAAATTGCCGATTGATTGCTGAATTTCTCGAGCGAAATTCTGTGATTAATCTTTTCATTCCAATTTCCGGTATTCCTTGAATCAACGGCAATTGATGCCCAAACCTCGGTAGGTTACACCTCAACGAGTTTTGGAAGATCGACGTGCGGTAGTTCGTGAGCGAACTCAGCGAACGTTGGTATCTATCGTTACTAAGCTTTCACTGCATCATATGGTATCAAAGCCAAAACCAGGGATTCTCGTTTCGGTTGAGGTATCCGTTTATCAATTTTTGTTCTCCTTATATTCTCAAAAAAAAAAATCCAAAAAAAAAAAACGTTTGATTTTTCGTGGCCTTTCATTGAATCTACGACTATTGATCTTCTCATCGATTGGTCGAAACCTCCTATTTATGATAAGTGTTCTTGCGAAATCTGTCAATCTGACAATGTTTTGCCTTTAGCCAATACAGCCACTAAACAACCTCTATTTTGTTTCTTTTGGCCGATCTATGATAAAAAAATTGGTACCCATCAATTTAATGATCCATTTGATATTCCTAAATCGAAGACATTTTTTTCTAGCTATATAAAAAATTTGCTACTCCATGAATTCATTCGATTGTTTTGGGCTGATTGGATGGATGTTATCACCCAAGTAAACAAATTCAAGGTTCGCCAAAGATTTGAGATTTGTCATATTCTGATATCAAATCCGATTGAAAGGAAGATGGTGTTACATGTTCTTTATGCACTGCTACAAATTCGAGGACGAGCAAATCCAAATTCGAGGACGAATTTTTCGAAGCCGAGGAGAATGATGAAGATCAAGATACGAATTAGTTTAGTTTAATGTAATTTTCGGAATTTTATTTAATTAGGTGATAATATCATGTTTAGAATTAGATTTAGTCAATGTTTTAATGTTTTAGAGGTTTATTTGGTTACTATATAGATTAGGGTTAAATTTAGAAGTATTTGACTTGTTTTTCAAGTCGTAGGAGTCCTATAAAATTAGGTTTATGTGTAATTCCGAATTTCAGTTGAATGATTAATAAAATTTGAGTGTTTACTCTTCAATTTTCTCGAGCGAAAATTGCCGATTGATTGCTGAATTTCTCGAGCGAAATTCTGTGATTAATCTTTTCATTCCAATTTCTGGTATTCCTTGAATCAACGGCAATTGATGCCCAAACCTCGGTAGGTTACACCTCAACGAGTTTTGGAAGATCGACGTGCGGTAGTTCGTGAGCGAACTCAGCGAACGTTGGTATCTATCGTTACTAAGCTTTCGCTGCATCATCAACAATCATGTATTTATTAGTTTTCACTTTGATTCCATTATTTTTCTAGGAGAACACCTTCATCTTTACTTGGTTTGATATCTTCATCAGCAGACCTACTATGATGTGTGTTTTTGCTGCTCTTGTAGTTGCCCTAGGGTGAGCAGAAGTATGTCCGGGTTAAGTAGAAGTGATTCTGATGAGTACTTTTAGAGGCCTGCTAATGGGTGTCATATGGGAACTCAATAAGAATCTGCACTGCAGTCTATTTAGTTTTGCTCTTCCCCTAAGAGATATGCAGTCTTAAAATAAGCATCACACTTCTCTATTTCTGCTGCCTGAAACCCACCATTTTTGTATTGTGCTTTCAAGTTTAAGAAGCATAAAGTGTTAGGTACCACCTAGAAACACAAGATAATTTTTGGGACCGAGCAATGAGCATCGTTATACGTTACTGCACCTTCTGGAATTTCTTTGTTGCCAGATCAATGCTGGCTTTTACTTTTCCTTGGTTGTGTTTTAATGCAACATTAATATATTATGGATGTTGGAGTATATTTTTGACGTAGCGGAAGACTTGATAAAGATTAGTCACATCTTGAAATAATTTATGTAATCGTCACTATATTGACACATCGTTATGTGTATAAATGACATAATCGACACCCGGTCATGGGTATAATTGACATAATCGACACCCGATCATGGGTATAAATGACATTATTGATACCTGGTCATGAGGGGTAAATCATGACAGGCCTATGTGGCCTTACTATTAACATTGACACCACTAAGAATTGTGGTTAGGTTATTCGGATATACCAAATATTGAAATAGTGACACATTGAATTTCCTTATTTGGTACTACTACCATCATGATCCAAAACCAAGGAGGGTCCTCTGGTGCACCCACATAGGGAATCCCAGCTGATGTCTTGTGTAGCCTGACAGATACAATGGCCGAGTTAAGACGCCAGGTGATGCTGCAGACCGATACTTCCAATATGCTCATGAATAATTTTACAAGGTTGCAACGCGAAGTATCTGCCCTACAATCTGGGCCATCCGAATCACACCTTTATGAGCAACCTGGAGCATTCCAAGGCGTATATCCCACCATGTGTTCCAGCATGTGTTGGTGTAATGCCCTAGGCTTTAGTTATGTTTAACTTAAACCGTTATGTATCATCTTTATCATTTGTTATAGAGAAAGTTTATTTGGTTCATTATATGTTTACATGTTTATTATATTGAACTACGTCCCTAGTTGTTGTGAACAACAAGTATAACTTGGTAATGGATAATCATGGAGATGATTATATGCATGGAGATACACATTACACTTATAGGTACTTGCTAGAGAACGAGTACTGGACTTGACCTACTTATGAGATTTATGACATGGTCTGTTGTCATGATTAAATCTCATGATAGTCGTGTCATTGGAATCCTTAGTACCTGAGATTATCATTGTCTTCCACATGATGAACGTTGTGTTTAATATAGTCTAACACTATCTTTAGTCGGATAGCAATAAGGGCTATGTTAGCACGATTGGATTCTTGTAAGGAAGAATGATAAGTCAAGACGGTATTTGTCCCTCTTATGAAGAGAGATGTTTGCTTGAGCCCCTCGATGAATAGTGTTGATGAAATGTATGGCCATACTCAAGAGATTTGATAGATATCAAATGCACTTAGATTATCAACATATTCGGAATCGAGACAGCATTGAACTGAATGAGTTGACATAGACCATGACTCATGTTATATTGGACATCGTGGATAAAGGGATTGTGACATTTGATATATCGGGAAAATCAAGCTTTGATGTTATATTAATTGGGTGGATATAATGGTTTGCTAGAAACCACTTATGTCATGTGAGGTCGATGTTTCGACTCACTACCAACATAAATATAATTCCTATTTGGGTCACACACAAAGAGCGAATTTGATTCTGGCTGAAAATTGGAATTGGAGTGCTGGCTTGTTGTGTGGTGCAACATAGTTTGCCATTGGCTTGGTTCATCGCGCGACAAACTCTGCCAGGCACGACTCGTGACCACGAGCACGACTCGTGATCACGACTCGTGAGAAAAGGCACGACTCGTGACAAATTTCAGCACGACTGTAATTTTGGTCACGAATCGTGGTACGACTGATTTTAGGCTTGGCCACGACTCGTGCTCTTGGGCACGACTCGTGCCAGCGCCCTGAACTCGTCCGTACACGTTTTCCTTGACGGGAAAGGTTTTGGTTCAACAAGGATTCCTATCCTAATTGTTAGGGGATTTACATATGATATAAATACTATCCTTTTACAGCCATTAACAAGTTAGTCCATGACATGTTATTTTGGGGTTTATGAAACACCAAAATAGAGATCTAGATTATGAATCAAAGATCAAAATACTCCTAGTAAATTCCATATTATTAGCCATTGATTGTTGAAAGGTGTTTCAATAATCGGAAGGATCATCTAGCAATCCAACAAGAAGTGTTCTTGGTTCGTTCGCGTGTGGATCACCATTAGAGGGAGGTTGCTTTATCTCCTAAAGCTTGAAGATCTCAATTGTTGATTTCATCACCAAGGTAGAACAAGGAAGAAGAAGATCCAAGTTTCATCAACAGTTCAAACATTCGAAGGTTGTTCATCGATTCAAATAAGATTTGAATCTAAGATCCGTTTTGAAAGACCAACATAATCGCATTAAGGTATGTAAATTCTATTTCATGGTTTTGACTATTCATGTTAGATGGATCTAAGGGCTAGGGTTTTGTTATTATTTCAAAGTCTTCCGCTGCGTTTGTAATCCCAAAACCCAACAGCGGTATCAGAGCCGTGTCTTATCATGGTTAGGTTAAAATTGGCATGCTAGATTTAATGTGATTAAATGATTTACATGCTATATGTGAAATAGATCTTTGATTTTATGTGTGTTGTTTTGAGAAAACAAGTATATGTGATATGCCATGATCATGATTAATAATTGATTAATATGATTAGTCTTTTACATGTGATATTGGTCTATTTAATGTGATTAAAGTAGATTGATAAATTCTCAAAATTGAAACAAATTGTTTGTTTAGAATTTGATGTTCGTTTTAATATGATTAACATGATTATTTGAATCCGTATATTTTGAGAATGGAATAATTATGTAGTTAATAATTGTTATTTATTATATGATTATTGGTATGATCCTAAAGTAGGATTTTATGTGAAATCCCATGTTCATGATGTTGTATACATAAGTTTCATATACAACCATGCGATGTTTGTTATGAGTAAAACCTTCTAAATATTTAAGTCTTATGCCATTCCTTGATTAGAACACTTGTAAAATTTTAGGGTATTTTGATGTATTTTCAGCCAAAGTTGGGTGCATCATTATATCTTAATTTGTGATCAAGATGAGATTATGGTTGATGTAGTTTTGGCCATAGTCAGGTACATAGTTCCGTGTCTCATACGTTTGAAAAAGGTTTTGACTTAATTGGTGCTTTCAAATGAGATTTGACCCAAGGCATAGATGAGATTTAAAACATGTGTATGACATATGATGTCTAAGAAAATCTCATAAAAGATCTAAGAGTCATATAGAGATATGATTGATGTTTCTACCTAAATAGCTTGATTTCGGGTATTAGCTCAGTTAAATCGAAATTAAGTGAAATATGGATCTTAGCCTACTATGATTATATGATACATGTTTGTATTTGAAGGTGTATAATTTAGTGGGAGTATTTATGAAATACATTATTTGCTCTTAGATGGTAAATGTGTTAATATTGATATGTGATCATATAGTTTGCATATTTTGTTATAGAAATAACATTACACAATAAATTGTGATTCGTCCTTAGAAGGACAAGTTCGAATAGAACGGTACAGACTATTCTGATTGGATTAGAAGCTTAAAGAATTGTTCTTAGGTAAATTGTACGTTCTTGACGAATTAGTTCCTGCTGAACCCACTACAAATGTTGTAAAGGGCAGATAAGGAGCAACATAAGAAACATAGAGATGATTCCTATGATGTCTCTTGCCTTATACTTGCCACCATGTTTAAAGGCTCTTATGAAGAACCTTGAACACGTGGAAATTGCTTTTGTTCTAGCACAATGCACAAAGGAAATGTTCCAAGTGCAAGCTAGGCAAGAGAGTTACGTTGTGTTAATGGTTAACACAAGAAAGGGGTTCAAAAGGAAAGTAAAGAAGGTAAAGCAAAGGTTGCTAAACCTAGGGCAAAAGTTGCCAATGCCAAAGAGGCTAAACCCAAAGTGTCTCAAAATGATGCATTTTGCTACCATTACAATGAGATTATTAATTGAAAGCAAAGTTGCAAGGCTTATAAGGAAGGCCTAAAAGGTGAAAAAGGGCAATATGATTGCTACTACTTCAAGTATGTATATGATAGATATTTTCCTTTCGACTTCTTATTCTTGGGTATATGATACCAGATATGGATCCCACATTTGTTTAAATGTGCAAGGAATAAAGAATAGAAAGCTACTCTAAGAAGGTGAATTAAATCTATGCGTGGGATGGAGCAAGAGTTGCTGCATTAGCCGTAGGGACTTATGAAGTCAATTTACCTAGTGGACTAGTACTTGTTTTGAAAAAGTGTTACTACATTCCGGATTTGAATAAGAGTATTATTTTCGTTTCTTATATGGATGATGAAAGATATAATTTTCTTATTGAGAATAAGAAGTTTTATATTCATTTAATGATATGCCTTATTGTATTGCATATGTCATTGAATGGTCTTCATATCCTTGATGTTAAGAAAAAAAATAATATTGAAGATATCTATAATATAAGTGAGAAATCTAAACCGAATGATATGAACAACACATTCATATGGCATTGCCGACTTGGTCAGATAAATAAGAAACATATATCTAAACTCCATTAACATGGACTTTTAGACTCATATGATTATGAATCATTTGAGGAATGTGAATCTTGTTTATTAGAATTATTGACCAAACCACCCTACACTAAGAGTAGTGGGAGGGCTAGTGACTTATTGGTCCTTATACATGAGATGTATGTGGACTATTAAGTAGCATTGCTAGGGGAAGATTTCGGTATTTCATTACATTCACTAATGACTTATCTAGATATGACTATATCTATCTGATGAAGTCCAAAGGTGAATCGTTTGAGATGTTTCAAACATTTCAAGATGAAATACAAAACAACTTGGTAAAACTATTAAGTACTTTGATTAGATCGAGGTAATGAATATTTGAGCCAAGAGTTTGACAATCATCTCAAAACTGTGAAATCGTTTCAGAGTTGACTCCACCCAGAACACCACATTGTATGGTGTGTCTGAGAGGAGAAATTGAACCTTGTAGGACATGGTTCATTTGATGATGTGTCAAGTTAACCTTCCTATTTCCTTTTGAGGATATGCATTAGAAATAATGCGGTTACACTGAATCGAGTCCCTACTAAATCGGTTCCTAAGGCCCCACATGAGATGTGGCATGAAAGAAACTTAGTTTGTCTTTCATGAAGATTTGGGATTGCAAAGCTTATATGAAGAGACTTGTCTCTGATAAGTTAGCGCCAAATCTGACAAGGTTATTTTCGAAAATTAATTTTACGACCGCAGAGAGAACAAAATGTTTGTTGCTCTGTATGATTCGTTTCTTGAGAAATAGTTTCTCAATAAAGAATCTAGTGAGAGTAAAATTAATCTTGAAGAAGTTCAAGAGCCTAAAAATGACATGGAACCAAAAGTAGAGACGGAACCAAGTTCACAAGGAGTTGTGAAACCGGTTCAAGTTGCACAAAGTCCATCGTAGATCGGATAGGTTACGATCCAAACCCGAGAAATATGGATTTCTCATATCAGAAAGTAGTCAAGTGGAAGTCATTGAGAATGACGAACCTACTTTCTATCTTGAGGTTATGTCCACTTCTAATTCGGATAAATGGTTAAGAACCTTAGAGTCCGAATTACAATTCATGTTTGATAATCAAGTTTGGAACTTGATTGAGCTACCTGAAGGTGTAAAAACTAAAGGGTGCAAGTAGGTCTTCAAGACCGACATGGATGGGAAGGTGTATGCTTTCAAGGCTAAGGCTTGTAGCAATGGGATTTAGGCATATTAATAGTATTGACTATGTTGAAACCTTTTTGCCAGTTACAATGCCGAAGTCTATTAGAATTTCAATTGCAATAATCGCATATTGCGACTATGTGATATGACAAATCGATGTCAAACGGCTTTCTTAAAATGGAAAGATTCTTAAGGATGTGTATAGTACACAACCCAAAGTTTTGTCGATCCAAGAAATTCTAATAAAGTATGCATGTTGCAAAGATCCATAAGATGGGTTGAAGCAAGCTTCGAGGAGTTTGAATCTTCATTTTGATGAATCGATCAAAGAGTTTGACTTCATCAAGTACGAAGATGAACCTTGTGTATATATGAAATTCAGTGGGAGGGTAGTATTATTTCTATTGTTTTATGACGATGATATCTTATTCATTGGAAACGAAGTTTTGACACTTAAGACTGTCAAGTCTTGGTCAAGGAAAGGTTTCTCAATGAAATATATGGGTAAAGCCGCTTACATCCTTGGCATCAAGATCTACAGAGATAGATCTAAAAGGATAAATTGGTTTGAGTCAAAGTACTCACATTGACAAGGTTCTTAGAAGATTCTAAGAAAGGTAAATTGTCAATGGGTCATGGTGTTTCTCTTAGCAATACTCATTGTCTTATGACAACTGATGAGCAAAAGGGAATGAATGAAGTTCCATATGCTCCGGCATTTGGATCTGTCATGTATGCCATGATTTGTACTAGACCCAATGTCTCGTATGCTCTAAGCATGATGAGTCGATACCAATCTGATCCTGGTGAGAACCATTGGATGGCAGTCAAGACGATCCTTAAGTACTTAAGAAGAACTAATGATACGATCTTGGTATTTAAAAGGTTGGAAGTTAATCTTGTTGTAAGGGTTACACAGATGCTAGCCTCCAAACTAACAAAGTTAATTTGAAATCGCAATTAGGATTTGGGTTTATGCTTATTGTAGGTGCAGTTTTGTTGGAAGAGTTCCAAGCAGAAAAATCGTAGCCAATTCTACTACTAAGACCGAATTTTAGCAACATATGATGTAGCTAAAGAGGCAGTTTGGATCAGAAGTTCATTAGTGTTTTGGAAATGTTCCAAGTATCACTAATTCGGTGGAACTTTGTTGTGATAATTGTGGTGTCATTTGTGAAATCAATGAAACCAAGGTCACATCATCGATCCAAACACATACTTAGACGTTTTTCAAGAATTCATTAGAATGAGAAGACGTTGAGATATGCAAAATATCAATCGATGATGACATTAGGGATTCACTTACAAAGACCCTCGCACAAGCAGAAGCATGATGGTCAGGTTAGGTCCATGGGTATAGGATACCTAGGAAGATGGAGCCTAGTGCAAGTGGGAGATTGTTGGTGTAATGCCCTAGGCTTTAGTTATGTTTAACTTAAACTGTTATGTATCATCTTTATCATTTGTTATAGAGAAAGTTTATTTGGTTCATTATATGTATGCATGTTTATTATATTGAACAGCGTCCCTAGTTGTTGTGAACAACTAGTATAAGTTGGTAATGGATAATCATGGAGATGATTATATGCATGGAGATGCACATTACACTTATAGGTACTTGCTAGAGAACGAGTACAGGACTTGACCTACTTATGAGATTTATGACATGGTCTGTTATCATAATTAAATCTCATGATAGTCCTGTCATTGGAATCCTTAGTACCTGAGATTATCATCGTCTTCTACATGACGAACGTTGTGTTTAATGTAGTCTAACACTATCTTTAGTCGGATAGCAATAAGGGCTATGTTAGCACGATTGGATTCTTGTAGGGAAGAATGATAAGTCAAGATGGGATTTGTCCCTCTTATGAAGAGATATGTTTGCTTGGGCCCCTCGATGAATAGTGTTGATGAAATGTATGGCCATACTCAAGATATTTGATAGAGATCAAATGCACTTATCAACATATTCGAAATCGAGAAAGAATTGAACGGAATGAGTTGACATAGACCATGACTCATGTTCTATAGGACATCGTGGATAAAGGGATTGTGACATTTGATCTATCGGGAAAATCAAGCTTTGATGTTATATTAATTGGGTGAATATAATGGTTTGCTAGAAACCAATTATGTCTTGTGAGGTCGATGTTTCGACTCACTACCAACATAAATATAATTCCTATTTGGGTCACACACAAAGAGCGAATTTGATTCTGGCTGAAAATTGGAATTGGAGTGCTGGCTTGTTGTGTGGTGCGACATAGTCTGCCATTGGCTTGGTTCATCGCGCGACAAACTCTGCTAGGCACGACTCGTGACCACGAGCACGACTCTTGATCACGACTCATGAGAAAAGGCACGACTCGTGACAAATTTCAGCATGACTGTAATTTTGGTCACGAATCGTGGTACGACTGATTTTATGCTTGGGCACGACTCATGCTCTTGGGCACGACTCGTGCCAGTGCCCTGAACTCATCCGTACACATTTTCCTTGACGGGAAAGGTTTTGGTTCAACAAGGATTCCTACCCTAATTGTTAGGAGATTTATATATGATATAAATACTATCATTTTGCTGCCATTAACAAGTTAGTCCATGACATGTTATTTTGGGGTTTATGAAATACCAAAATAGAGATCTAGATTATGAATCAAAGATCAAAATACTCCAAGTAAATTCCATATTATTAGCCATTGATTATTGAAAGGTGTTTCAATAATCGGAAGGATCATCTAGTAATCCAACAAAAAGTGTTCTTGGTTCGTTCGCGTGTGGATCACCATTAGAGGGATGTTGCTTTATCTCCTAAAGCTTGAAGATCTCCATTGTTAATTTCATCACCAAGGTAGAACAAGGAAGAAGAAGATTCAAGTTTCATCAACGGTTCAAACATTCGAAGGTTTTTCATCGATTCAAATAAGATTTGAATCTAAGATCCGTTTTGAAAGACCAACATAATCGCATTAAGGTATGTAAATTCTATTTCATGGTTTTGACTATTCATGTTAGACGGATCTAAGGGCTAGGGTTTTGTTGTTATTTCTAAGTCTTCCGCTGCGTTTGTAACCCCAAAGCCCAACAGCATGTTCTCCCTAATCCAACCTAGGAGGCTCACCTTCGATAGGGATACAGGGGTATTTACTGATAATGTAGGATTTATACCGATGATCAGTGCATCCACTGACAGTGTGATCACTAGTCCTGAAGCTGGCCAATCTACTGCAGCAACCCACGTGACACCCATTCCTCTTAGACCAACAAGGAGTGCTAATCCTCAAATTGATTCTAATACTTTTTATGCGGCTGCTGTTGTGGGTAAATTCAGGATTGCTATATCTTGGATAAACTGCCAGCATGTCGTCGTCTTCACGCCAGTGGACAAGGTAGAAATTACTTACATAATTAATTCATTATTTATATATTTCTATTATATTTAATTACAGGAATAAAAGAACGTGGGAAAAACGTGTTTCATGGTCTCCTTTCAACGGTTGAAGAGACCAAGTCAAGATAAAGATAACATGGCCGAAATTCTAGGGAAGTTTGTTAGGATTTAAGTTATCTTTTGTTATTTTTCCTATTTAAAAGCTAATGGCCGGAACACATCACACAGACACACACGCATTACTCACACTCAGTTCACAAATACTTTGTAATCCGCCGTAGCTTCATCTCTTGTAACTCTGAAAGATTAATACTATTGTTTGGGAAGGTAGGTGCTCATAATCACCTCCCGAGGTTTTGTGCCGGCGAGATAGTTATCTCAAGGGTTTTCCTCATTACATGATCGAGCCATCCTAGTTTCATTGTTACACCGATTATATTCCATTGCACCTTCCTCAACTTTCATTTGAATTTCTTTATTGTTGACAGTTTTTTACCAAAACAGTTTGGCGCCCACTGAGGGGCCATTGGTTTTTTGGTCGGTTTAAAATTCTTACGTGTCTACCATGTATACCCAACCTATGACTTCCGCCGTCAGCAAAACCATTCCTGTCAGTTTGAATCCTTAAACCAGTAGCTGGCCAACAACCGGAGGCCAAGAAACATTGCCTCCTCCTCCACCTGTGAATTCTGGCAAGAAGCAGATGTCTCCATCTCCTGATCTTGAGATGAAAAGCATGCTCATTCAGATGAAGAATCAGCTGGATTGCCAACAAAATAGCACCTCCTTGATAGCCGAAAGCTTGATAAGGGTGCAAAAAGACCAAGAGTTGCTCTCCAAAAGAATGGATGCTATCTCTCCTTACCGTCCTAGAGTCCTTGATTTCAAGATTGGGGACAGCTCTCAAACTTTCAATGAATTCCTTCCAATAGCATCATCTTTAAGGATGTCGTCATCACCAATCCTGACGTCTTCTCCCACCATAACGACTTCTGTGGCGATGTCGACACCCTTAGCCACCAATGCCTATAGGATGACTTTTCCAGAAGGACCCATCTTCACTAATAGAACCGTCCTGACATCCTCTGCAGATAATGCTAATCCTTTTGTTAATTTCAATACTAGTTCTGCTTTGGATAATACTGCTCGTACCACTAACCCTTTTGCAGGTACCTACATTGCAAATCAACTTCAGGAATTGAGAGATATGATCATGAATGTGCCAGGTGTCACCTCGCCTATCCAGCAGGTCTCCCCAACATGTTACAATCAATCTCATTTTACTCCAGCGATTGCGCATGTCGACATCCCGAAAGGATTTAGCATTCCAGCCATGAAGTTGTATGATGGAAGTTCTGATCCCGAGGAGCATGTCGCCCACTACCAAGAAAAGATGGAGATCATTCTCATTTCGCTCCAGTTTTGTGAAGCTTGTTTGTGTCGAGGGTTCGGTTCGACGTTGGTAGGACCAGCATTGAAGTGGCTGATCCGTCAACCTCCTGGTTCCATTGGCTCCTTTGCTCAACTTGTCAACCTGTTCAATAATCAATTTTCTTGCAGCCGGCAATTCGAGAAGCTCACCAGTGATCTTTATCGTACCACCCAGCAGCCCGCCGAAGCCTTAAAGGACTATGTTAATAGGTTTAATAAAGAAGTTCTAGAGATCCCCAACCTGGACATGGCGACAGCTGCGGAAGCTTTCAAAATGGGCTTAAAGAAGGATTCCCCTTACTATGAAGATTTGGTGATGACCCATGCAAGAAGATGCAGGATATCCGAAACCGAGCTTTAAGATTTATCAGGCTGGAAGAGGACAAGCTGCAGCAGTCCAAGCATCCTGACAAGGCTTCATCATATGACCATCCTGACAGGAAGATAGAGTCGTCTCACCAAAGACAGAGCAGATCCAGACCCTACCACAGAAATGACCATAATAAAGTAAATTATGTGGAAGATGATGGAGATGATGATGATTTTGAATCTCCTAAAATTTCTGATTATTGTTTCTCTGTTGATGTTTCAGGTATCCTGTGTGCAATGAGCAATCTTGGAGATAAAGCAAGGTGGCCTCAAAAGACTGACAAGTCGTCCGGCTGGAGGGATAAATCGAAGTGGTGTGCTTACCACGAGGATTTTGAACATCTTACCGAAGATTGCATCACCTTGAGGAAAGAACTTAGTTACCTGTTGTCCAAGGGACATCTCAAAGAGCTCCTTGGGAATCGCAAGATCAAGACAGAGAACAAAGAGCCCATTGCAACCAGACCGCCATCTCCTCCACCGGTAATAAAGGTAGTTAATGTTATTAGTGGTGGTTCTGATATTTGTGGTACTTCTTATTCTGCAGCTAAGAGATTTGCCAAGCAAGCTAAGGATGAGAAGCCCTAAAGATCCTCAAAGATGTTGCAGCTCACATCCCAAGATGTCATCTCCTTCGAAGAAAGCGACAGGGACAATGTTATGGATCCTCATCATGATGCCTTGGTCATTGCACTCTAGATCGCCAATTGCAAGGTCAGACGTATCCTAGTAGATGCTGGATGCCTTGAAAGAAATGAAGATCCCTGAAGATAGCTTTGTAAAAAGAACCTTAGTGCTCGTGGGCTTCAGTGGAGAAACTAAAAGCACAGTGGGGGAGATTACACTTCCAGTTTATGTCGAAGGTATCAACTCCATGGAGAGATTCTGCGTGATTGATAGTGCAACATGTTACAATGTGATTCTGGGAAGACCTTGGATCCATGGAATGAAGGCAGTGCCATCCACCTATCATCAATGTGTCAAGATGCCGACACCCTAGGGAGTTGTCAAGGTTTACAATGATCAACAGTCAGCTAAAGAATGTTATATGACTTCCATGAAGGCGTCAACATCTCCTAAGATGGCATAGCAATTACAGAGAAAGGCTCGTGAGGTTCTGGAGGCGAAGGAGCATGACCTGAAAGAGATACCATTAGACCCCTCAAACTCGGACCTCAAGGTGCTGATTGGCCAAGACGTTCCAGCAGAAATCGAAGAAGATATTGTCAACCTCTTGAAAAGCAGGATCAAAAGCTTTGCCTGGAAGAATGAAGATATGACAAGCATCAGCAAAGATGTCATCACCCACAAACTCAACATCGATCCATCCTTCAAACCAATCCACCAAAAGAGACGGAAGTTTGCACAAGAGAGGAACCTAATCATTCAGGAAGAAGTAGATAGATTGCTCAAAGCTAAGATGATCAGAGAGGTCGAGTACCCGAGATGGCTAGCAAATGTGGTGGTGGTAGAAAAGAAGAACGGCAAATGGAGAGTTTGTGTCGACTTCACAGACTTAAACAAAGCTTGTCCCAAAGATCCTTTCCCCTTGCCACACATTGATACTTTGGTAGATGCTACTTCTGGACATGAAGTGTTGACTTTCTTGGATGCATCTTCAGGATTCCAGCAAATCCAGATGGAGCCATCCGACCAAAAGGACACCGCCTTCATTACCCCAACAGGTATTTATTGTTATATTGCAATGCCTTTTGGACTAAGAAATGCATGTGCTACATGCCAGAGGCTAGTCAACATGATGTTCAAAGAGCAGATTGGGGACACTATGGAAGTATACATCGACGATATGGTGATAAAGTCAAAGAAGGCTGAAGATCATGTTCGGGATCTTACTCAAGCATTTGACATCTTGGATAAGTTCAACATGAAGCTGAACCTAGGAAAGTGCAATTTTGGCATGAAGTCTGGAAAATTCTTGGGCTACATGGTGACGTAAAGAGGGATAGAGGCAAGCCCAGAGCAAATAAGAGCCATCATCAATCTAACGTCACCCAAATCCATCAAAGATGTTCAAAGATTGACGGGGAAAGTGGCAGCATTGAATCGATTCATCTCAAAATCCTCAGACAGATGCAAGCCATTTTATGACATATTGAAGAAAAATTCCAGATTCGAGTGGACTGAAAAGCATGAACAAGAGTTTCAAGATTTAAAGCTGTACCTGTAAACGCCTCCCCTACTCTCAAAGCCTCAAGAAGGTGAGCCATTATGTGTCTACTTAGCTATCTCCGAAATCGCAGTTAGTGTCGTCCTGGTCCGCGATCAAGATGGCATCCAGCAGCCAATATACTATGTAAGTAAAACACTTCTTGATGCAGAAACCAGGTATTCACACCTTGAAAAGTTAATATTAGCTTTAATTTCTGCATCAATTAAGTTAAGGCATTATTTTGAAACTCATATCATTGTCATTCGTACTAACTATCCAATAAAAAGTGTAATGAGAAAACCAGAAATGTCAGGAAGGATGGCCAAATGGTCCGTTCAACTAAGCACTTATGATATCATGTATGAGCCTAGAACAGCAATAAAATCACAAGCACTTGCAGACTTTGTGGCAGACTTTAGTCAAAGCATGCAACCAGAAGTAGAACTTGAAGTCCAACAACTCCAAGATGGGGACATCCTGCGAAAATGGACTTTATTCACGGATGGTGCTTCTAATATGAGGGGCACAGGGCTAGGTATTGTCCTAAAGTCACCACAAGGGGGCATCATACCCCAGGCCATTAGTTGTAATTTTAAAGCCACCAGTAATGAAGCAGAGTACGAAGCCTTAATCGTGGGCCTAACCGTGGCTCTAGACATGAACATTAAAGCAATACAGGTATATAGTGATTCATTATTACTTGTTAATCATTTTAATGGTTCCTATGCAGCAAAAATTGCCAAGATGACAGCTTACTTGGGCATTGTTAAAATTTTGGCAAGCAAATTTCAAATCTTCTCCTTTGAAGAAATACCCCGAGAAGAGAACTCTCAAGCAGATGCATTGGCCAACCTTTGATCAGCTTTCAAGAGCTTATCTTAGACCAATATACCAATCATACATGTTGACATCCCTGCAGTGGAAAGGTTAGAACTTTTCTGCACAAATGACGACATTCCGTATAATCAGATGGAGATATCTTGGATGACACCAATAATTAAATATCTTCAGGATGGCACCATCCCTGATGAGGAAAAGAATGCTAGAGAATTCAGGGTAAGGATTTCAAGATTCGTATTAATAGATAATGTCCTGTTTAAGAAATCATTTGCAGGTCCATATTTGAGATGTCTCGAAGCTGGCAAAGCCAATGAAGTTCTAAGAGAATTGCATGGAGGACTATGTGGTAACCATTCTGGGGGCAGAAGCTTGTATACAAAGGCTCTAAGAATGGGTTACTACTGGCCAACAATGCGTCAAGATGCTGCCATCTTTGCCAAGAAATGTGAATCCTGGCAGAGGCATAGCGACATCTTGCACCAGCCTGCAGAATTGCTTCACCCAATCCTCTCCCCTTGGCCATTCATGAGGTGGGGAATGTATATAGTGGGAAAATTGCCTAAAGCTCCTGGAGGGAAAGTATTCTTGCTTGCAATGACTGATTATTTCTCTAAGTGGGTTGAGGCTGAATCCTACGTGCAAGTTCGTGATAAAGAAGTCATATCCTTCAATAAGAAAAAAATATTCAGTAGATTTTGCATCCCCTCTGAAATAATATGTGACAACGGCTCCCAGTTCATTAGCAAGAAGACGCAGGATTTTCTTACTAGGTGGGGAGTTAAAATGGTGACATCCTTACCAGTGCATCCTCAAGCTAATAGCCAGGCAGAATCAAGTAACAAAATAATCATCGATAACCTAAAGAAGAGGTTAGATCAAAAGAAGGGAAGATGGGCGGAAGAGCTTCCATTTGTCCTTTGGGCAGATAGAACCACACTGAAGAACACGACAGGTCTAACCCCTTACTCCTTAGTATTTGGAGCAGAAGCATTCATCCCGACAGAAGTCGTCGTCCCTACTGCCAGGTTCAAGATGTTGACACCTGAGCATAATGATGCCAACCTGAGTCATGATCTGGATACCATTGACGAGCTAAGGGATTTAGCCAAAATCAGAATAGCGGCATATCAATAAAAGATTGCTAGATCCTACAAGTTGGTGATCTAGTCCTCCGAAAGGTGTTTCAGAATACAAGAGAGCCCAATGCTGGAAAGTTGGCTCCCAAATGGGAAGGGCCATACTTAGTTGATGCCGAAGCAGGTAAAGGCTCCTATTGGCTGTCAAATCTAGAAGGAGCAAGGATTCCCCGAAGCTGGAATGCCATTCACCTCAAGTCCTACTTTATGTAAGTTTCCATGATTACTTTACAGTACATATAAAACCAAGGTACAATCTTTACCATTTTATTTTCAATATAAGTACTTGTCTTCATTTTTGTTTATTTGTTGAATAATTACTGACTTAAGCATCGGAGGGGCGTTAGCTAAGCTAACACCCACCCCTAACAAGTTTCTGTTTTGCAAGGAAACAAGAAGCATTTGAATAAAACTCATTGGTAAACTAAGATGTTAGTATCCTTCCAAGAAATAACATCTTAAATCAGGTACGACCTTTTTCTTACTTTCTGTTTAAAAAAGTATTTTTATAGTTCCAGCACTTTTTTACTTTCTTTTATCAAATAAAATGTGACATCAAAAAAGATGTCGAAATCTCTCATTAACTTGTTGTTTTGCAAGAAGTTGACATCTTAAATCCGAAGTCTCCAATTCATTCCAAATCCTCGTGAAAACAACCGTTTTGAGACTGACCATCTCACCTCCGTTTAAGGTACTTAATCCCTTCAAAGGTTTAAAGAAATTACTTTCTTTCATCGCATTTAGGTTTAAACACCTCACCTGGAGTGCACGATGTCAACCTTGGTTGAGGTGTGTGGTGGGCCCGTATGTTTAATATATACGAATTACCCATTTCCACTCAATCAATGTGTTAGACCCTAAGATTTTTGTAATTGGTTATGACACATACGTGTCATCTAAGAACAAACGGTTCTTGACATTTACATGTCAATCTAAGTAATTGCAAAGGATTTCTACATCCACTCGCAAGTTGTCACTATCTACGAAGAGTTAGCATATCAACCTCCTAAATTCATTTTTCGCAAGGATGCTTGAGAAAAGTTTTTCAACAAAACCCAAACAAAAGTTTTTACCTACAGAAAGCATAAAAGTGTTGGACCAACCCAACACTTGAAAAACAAATTGTCTTGGCCCTTATGGGCCGATTGCAAACCAAAAAATTGTCTTTGGGACGCAGCCCAATTCAAACCAAAGTTTTCAAAACCAAAGTTTTTAAAAAACCGAAAGTTTTTTACCAAAAGAACCTTCTTCTTTTTTCCTTCATGGGGTGGCTACTGCCGCTGATGTTGCCGCTGCTCCTTCCTCAAAGATGTCATCTTCTTTAGCAGCTGAAGATCCTTCTCCTACCTCCTCTCCCTTAGCATCGAAGACCTTCAAGAGGGAAAGTTGTTGCTTAACATTCCACTCTGTGTGCTTCCCAGCATGGTACTCCTCCATCATTTGAATTTTAATTTCAATCATTCTTCGGGCAGCGGAGGCCATCATGTTCTTCTTAACATCTTCAATCTCTTGCAGCTGGGTGTCTTGGATGGAAGACATTCCCTTCATCAAGCTTTCCACCTCATTCTGTAGATCTTCATTCTTCTTAGCTGAAGCCTCCCTCTGTTTCTAGATCTGTATAACCTCCAGCACCAACGTCCTATTCCTTTCCTCAAGACTGCTCATTCTTATCTTAGCTGCATCCACACCTTGCAAAAGCCAAAATTAGATCAAACCCTGAGATGCATTATTCAAATAAATAATTCCTTTGAAACTCTGTTTTTTCAAGAAACTTACCACTGCAACTCTAGCAAGAGCTTCTTCAACATCCCCCAAGCCTGTTTCATCAACATTTATCACCTTCTTGGAACTACTCTTTCTCTTCTTCACCCTTGCTCCTACAGATGGTGCCTCTATCTCTTTCTTAGGCACCAGTAACTAATTGCTTGCCTGGGTTTGCCCAATAAAATCTTGAAGATCCTTTAGAGAAAAAGCAGCAGTAGATTTTAAAACTGTCAAAAACAGAAGGCATGCTGTCATAAGAAAGCAGAATCCAGATACCCAAAGGAAAAATTTTGTAGACAGAATTTTAAGATCTTACCAGTAGACATTTCAGTGGACGGTGTTATCTTCTTGTCTTCAGAAATTGCAATGGCTTTGAATGGCTGGAAAGATCTCTCCCCCTCTGAGAACTCCAACAACCTCCTCACCTTCCCAATTGTTTCGGCAGATGGAGGGAAAAGCTTAGCCCAATCAATAGCTGCAAAAACAAACAAAGAAAATTACAACAGGTAAGTGCGGGAAATAAAGGAAAATTGAAGTTTGAAAGAGGGATACCTTCCCTATTCCATCCAGTTGCTAAGAAATCTCCTTCCTCCAAGGAATCCTTCTCAACAAAAAAGTATTTTGATTTCCAACCCCTATCATTCACGGTTACTTTCAAAAACAGAGGTTGCATTCCTGACCTAGTTTTAAGGAGATATCTCGTGGAACCAAAAGTTTGGAGCTTGAATACATAGGACAACTCCCTCAAACCTATGTCTAAACCAAACTCACGGTTCACTCACAGAACACAGGAAAATACCCTCCAAACCATGGGCATCAGTTGGACAAAAGCCAGGTTAGTTTTTCTAAAAAACTCATTTATCAATGCAGGGAAAGGATATAAGAAACCTAGAGTGAAGGGGTATTCATAGAAACAAACTCATTGCGGAGATACAAAATCAGACCTAAGGAATACATCAAAGGGCCTAAAGATGGTGGAATCCGGGAAGCAGTGACGATCCTTGACAGATTCAATCAACTCATTGTTGAAAACACAGATTTCCTCATCTGGTTTTACCAACAAACCTTCACACGAAAAACCCCCATCCTCATTCAAACTCAGAGGGTTTTTCGCAGCCTTGCCCTTTTTTGATTTAACCATTTTTTCAAAAAAGCAAAAAGGGAGAAAAAGAGAGGGAAAGATTTTACCTTGAAGAAGAAATCACCACCGTGAAAAAGGAGATGGATGAAAACGATTGGAAAAAGTGGAAAGTGAAATAAACTCGGTTAAAAACCCTAGATCCTTGGGTAGTTACGCTAATTAAGTGGGATTAAACCTCTCAACTGCCACGTATCTCTCCGTATTAATTAACTGCCTAAGCTTCTAGAAGAAAGTAGAAAAACTGCCCTTTTAAATTCATTTAAAGACAGTTTTTAGGGACAATTGTTGTGGGTAAATTCAGGATTGCTATATCTTGGATAAACTGCCAGCATGTCGTTGTCTTCACGCCAGTGGACAAGGTGGAAATTACTTACTTAATTAATTCATTATTTATTTATTTATTTCTGTTATATTTAATTACAGGAATAAAAGAACGTGGGAAAAATGTGTTTCATGGACTCCTTTCAACGGTTGAAGAGACCAAGTCAAGATAAAGATAACATGGCCGAAATTCTAGGGAAGTTTGTTAGGATTTAAGTTATCTTTTGTTATTTTTCCTATTTAAAAGCTAATGGCTGGAACACATCACACAGACACACACGCATTACTCACACTCAGTTCACAAATACTTTGTAATCCGCCATAGCTTCATCTCTTGTAACTCCGAAAGATTAATACTATTGTTTGGGAAGGTAGGTGCTCATAATCACCTCCCGAGGTTTTGTGCCGGCGAGATAGTTATCTCAAGGGTTTTCCTCATTACATGATCGAGCCATCCTAGTTTCATTGTTACACCAATTATATTCCATTGCACCTTCCTCAACTTTCTTTTGAATTTCTTCATTGTTGACTGTTTTTTACCAAAACAGCTGCTAACCCTGATAGAGGAAATACAGTTAATCGGCAGTTACAAGAATTGAGAGAAATGGTGATGAACGTGCCTGGAATTACCCTGATATACCATCAAGCCTCTCCAACTTGTTACAATGTGTCACGTTTTAGCCCAACTATTGCCAACATGGTGATACCAAAAAAGTTCACCATTCCGCATATGAAGCAGTACGATGGGACAACCTATCCCCTAGAGCACGTCGCTTTGTACCAGGAGAAGATGGACGTGATTCATATCCCCTTGCAATTCAAGGAAGCCTGCCTTTGTAGGGGATTTGGCTCCACCCTGACTGGGGCAGCACTACGTTGGCTTATCAATCAGCCCCTAGGCTCTATTGGATCCTACGATCAACTCATTAATATGTTTACTAATATATTTTCTTGCAATAGAGTCTTTGAAAAACTAACTAGTGATTTATACAGAATCGTCCAACAGTCTGATGAATCCTTGAAGGACTACCTGAGCAGGTTTAACAAAGAAGCTGTCGACATCCCCAACATGGATATGTCTCTTTTGCAATGTAAGCCTTCGTGGATGGGACTCAAAAAGATTCCCCTATTATGAGGAATTAGTAATGACTCCTTGCAGAAGACTCGAAGAAGTCAGGATGAGAGCCATAAAATTCATTAGGCTGGAAGAAGACAAGTTGATGCAAGAGAAAGCAGCTAAAAGGACCATCACTCCCGAACAATCTGGTGGCAAGATGGAAACATCTCACTCTAAATCTAATAGGGGCAAACCCTACTCTAAACATGATCATTCTAGTATTAATGCTGTTATTGATAATGCTAATGAAGATGAATTACCTTACCCTAAAATAGATGACTACTGTTTCACTGTTGACATTGCAGGACTCATAAACGCCATGGACAACCTGGGTGAGAAGGCAAGATGGCCCAAAAAGTCTGACAAACTCTCCAGTTGGAAAGACAAATCCAAATGGTGTGCTTACCATGAGGATTTTGGGCGTACCACTGAGAATTACATTGCCCTAAGGAAGGAAATTAGCCACCTCTTGTCTAAGGGTTTCCTTAAAGAACTATTGGGCAAGTGGCGTGGAAAAAATGACAACCACGAGCCACAAGCAGAGAATCCACCAAATCCTCTAGTCCCAACCAAAGTGGTCAATATGATCAGTGGAGGATCAGACATATGTGGTACTTCCTACTCTGCCGCCAAGCGTCATGCTTTGGAATCTAAGGGAGACAAGTTGAATTTACCAACTAGGCCATCAGTGAAGGAGAGTGTCCAGGAAATCACGTTCAACAAAGACAACAAGGGTGACATCTTAGACCCACATCATGATGCACTTATTGTCACTCTGCAAGTGGCCAATTGTTTGGTGAAGCGCATCTTGATTGATAATGGAAGCTCCGTCAACATAGTAACCACTGACAGTTTAGCAAGTATGGATATCCCGCTTGAGCATGTTACCAGAAGCTCTTCCGTTCTAGTTGGGTTCAGTGTAGAGATCAAGCATACTTACGGAGAAATCAAATTGCCCATTTATGTGGAAGGAGTAAACTCCATGGAGGAATTTTGCGTTATTGAATGCAGGTCATCTTATAACATCATTTTGGGAAGGCCCTGGATCCACAACATGAAGGCGATCCCATCAACATACCACCAATGTATCAAGTTTCCCACACGTTGGGGAGTTGCCAAGGTAAAAGGTGACCAGCAAATAGCAAAAGAGTGTTACAAGGTATCCATGAAGGCAAAAAGCATCCCCAGGCAGGCATAGCAATTAAAGAAAAAGGCACAGGACGTCTTAGAAGTGGCAAAAAGCGACATTAAAGAAATTCAGCTTGACCCCTCCAATCCTGATGTCAAGGTGTTATTGGGAGCTGATATCCCTCCTAAAGTTGAAGATAGCATAGTGGAATTCTTGAAAACCAGAGCCAGTTGTTTTGCTTAGAAGCATGAAGACATGACTGGGATTAGCAAGGATATCATCACACACAAGTTGAACGTTGACCCTACTATCAAACCTATTCACTAGAAAAGGAGGAAGTTTGCACATGAACACAACCAAATCATAAAGGAAGAGGTTGCACGGTTGCTGAAAGACAATATGATCAGAGAGGTTGATTACCCAGGTGGTTGGCCAACATAGTAGTCGTTGAAAAGAAGAATGGCAAGAGGCGTGTATGTATGGATTTCACGGACCTTAACAGGGCCTGTCCAAAGGATCCCTTCCCTTTGCCTCATATTGACTCTTTGGTGGACGCAACGGCTGGTCACGACATCCTGACTTTCATGGATGCCTCCTCAGGGTATCAACTGTTGGTGTAATGCCCTAGGCTTTAGTTATGTTTAACTGAAAACCGTTATGTATCATCTTTATCGTTTATGTTTATTATTTGATTATTATATAGTTTGCATATTTATTGTAATAATCTCCGTCCCTGATTATTAAGAGAATAATTAGTATAATTGTCAATGGATAATCATATGATGATTATATGCATAGAGATGCACATTGAAATTATGGGTACTTGTCAGAGAACAAGTAACTGGACTTGACCCGTATGAGATTTATGTCATGGTCAAATGTCATAATTAAATCTCATATGGTCACTTCATTTAGTCCCTAGACCTGAGATTATCATGACTTTACACATGATGAAAGTTATGTTTGATTTTAGTCAAACGGTATCTTAACACGATATCTATAAAGGCTATCTTTGGCATGATCGGATTCATGATGGGAAGGATGATAAGTCAAGATGGAATTTGTCCCTCGAAAGAGAGATGTTTTGCTTGGGCCCCTCAATGAGTGATAATGATGAAAGCGTGTGGCCACACCCCAATATGATTGGACTATCATTATACTCAAGATCGAGAAAGCATTGAACAAATACAAGTTGACGTGGACCATGACTTGTGTTCAATATAACATCGTGAGACAAAGGGATAAATGAAAGTGTACCATTGGAAACGTGAACTCTTACGTTGTGTTATTTGGGTAGACATAATGGCTTGCTAGAGTCCGCTTATGTCTTATGAGGGCCGATATGATCGGACTCATTGCCAACATAATACAATCCTATTGGGTCACACACAAATAGAATGAATTGGTTAAACCGGAGGAAGAATGGTTGAGAGTCTCGTATCGGCTATATATGCCGCGCGACATATTAAGCCAATGGCTTAATATACCGCGCGACATATCAAGCCCTACGCGGTTTGACGGCTGTTCTCCTAATACGATTAGGAGACATATTCATACTATTGTAGTATAAATATGTGAGGTCCGGACCTAATTCCCTAGTCGAATTTTTCAATAAGAAATTCACAATCAAAAGTCCTCTCAATATTCTTCCATACGTTTTAGGAATCTAGCAATTCCCAACCCGAGAATTGTTCTCGACATTCATATTTGTGTGGATTACCAAAGAGGGTCTTAGTTTTGTTCAAACAAATCAAAGACCTAGAGTTCAAATACGAAGATCCAAAGGAGTTGAAGATTCGAAGATTTGAAGATCAAAAGTTTGTGATTACGAATCACATAATTATCCGTTCGATAGCTCAAGACCGGAAAGCAATTTAGGTTGGTAAATTCTATCTCATAGCAAATTCAATTTAATCGTATAGAACGGATCTTAGGGCTTGGGTTTTGTGTTAATTTTATGCTTAATTCCATTGCGCATGGATCCATAAAACCCAACAGTGGTATCAGAGCCCCGTTCGTATGGTTAAGTTTGAATTAACATGCTAGAATGATTATATAAATTGTTTATATGTTCGTTGCATGTTTTTGTATGCGATAGAATTATGATTGTTTATGTGAAACAATGTGAAAATCGTTTTCGAATTATGTTGAATTAAATCTGTAAAAGGGTTGTTTTATATGATTTAATTGCATGTAATCTGAATTGATTGAAATGCGGAAATCCTGTTACTTGGCTACTTTAGTCGCGCGACATGATGAGCCATGAGGAATTCGGGTTATCGGCTGTTAGGTCGCGCGACATATCAAGCCTGCGGCGATGTTGTCACGCGACATAATAAGCCAAATGCAGGCGAGAATCGGTTTGTTTAATTTTTACGCTGTGCGTGATTGTGTTTACAATCGAGATGTTTTATGTCTTAATCTGGATGCTATAAATTTCTGGAAATTGAGTTTATAGGGCTATGCTAGATTAATTCATTGTTTATGCTTGCTTAATTAATTAAAAGGTGTTTATTTAATTGTTGCGTTGCATAATTATTGAGTGTTCTTATGCATGAAGAAGCTGTTGTAATTCTAGAATGTTTTTGAACATTGAATTATAGTTCACTAATTGTTTATGAGAAACAAGTTAGTGTCTGATTGTTTATGAAACAAGTCAGTTTTACAAGTAAGAATTTTATTAGATGTTTAGTTGAAACATTGATTCATAGTTTCCTAATATGTTTAGACTTAGACATTGTAACTTTTGAATTTTATGATTGTTTATGGAAACAAGTCATAATTACGCGAAATTTAAAAGGAAAGCGATTATTTATAAAAGGTAGTGATTATGTTGCCAAATCGGAGCCGATTTCTAATTGTGCATGACTAGGAGAGTTCTGTCTAAGGAAGAGTTGGTACTTAAGTAGTCCTTGTGGCTCACCTATCTTCACGGGAACTTACAGTGCATGATTATGACCATCTTTGCTGATATGCTTATAATCTACCTTAAAGAACCTTCATTTAACTTTTAAGTTCTTTTATGCCAATTCATGATTAAACACTTGAGACCACTCGGATAGTTTTGGGTGGGCTTGCCATAGCAAGGTACTTTGATTCTATTCCGTTTGCGAGCAAGATGAGGAAATGGTGGTTCCTATACGTTTAATATGAATGAACTTAATTGGGTTATCAAAATGGTTTTGGACCCAAGGCATAAGATGAGATTAAAATATGCTTGGACATATGATGTCTTAAATAAATCTCATAAAAGATCCTAAGAGTCATATATGATATGATTGATGTTTTCTACCTAATTAGTTTAATCTTGAGCGGTGCGCCATAGCGTACTTGAGATTAAATTAAAGATGGATCTTAGTCCTAAGAGTCATATACGATATGATTGATGTTTTCTACCTAATTTAGTTTAATCTTGAGCGGTGCGCCATAGCGTACTTGAGATTAAATTAAAGTTGGATCTTAGCCCATTAAATTCATATTATGCTTATTTGCATTGGAAGGTGTATGATTTAGTGGGAGTATTTGTAAAATACATTATTTGCTCTTAAATGATAAATGTGTTGATATTGATATGTGTTCATATAATTTGTATATTTTGTTGTAGAAGTAGCATTACATAATGATAATTGCGATTCATCCTTATGAAGGACAAAGTTCGAAATGAATGATACAAATAATTTTGATTGGATCAAAAGCCTAAAGAATGGTTCTTAGGTAAATTTGTACGTTCATTACGAATCCGTTCCTATTGAACCTATTGCAAATGTTGCAAAGGGCAAATAAGGAAGCAACATTAGAAACATAGTGATGATTCTGACAATATTGCTTGCCTTATATTTGCCACCATGTTCAAAGGCACTTATGAAGAACCTTGTGCACATGATAACTACTTTTGTTCTAGCACACCGGAAAAGGGGAAATGTTCCAAGTGCAAGCTAAGCAAAAGATATATGTTGTGGTGAAAGCTCTTAATTCATATGATGAAAGAAGGAGCAATCCGCAAATTGTGTTAATGGTTGACACAATAAAAGGGTTCATAAAGGAAGGAAAAGAAGGTAAAGCAAAAGTTGCTAAACCTAGGACAAATGTTGTCAAAGCCGAAGAGGCTAAACCCAAAGTGTCTCAAAAGGATGCATTCTGCTATCATTGCAATAAGATTGTCATTGGAAGCAAAGTTGCAAGGCTTATTAGGAAGGTCTAAGAGGTGAAGAAGGGCAATATGATTGCTACTACTTCAAGTATCTATATGATAGATATTTTCCATTCGATTTCTTGTTCTTGGGTATATGATACCGGATTGGATCCCACATTTGTTTAAATGTGCAAGGAACAAAGAATAGAAAGCTACTCAAATAAGGTAAATTAAACCTATGCATGGGAATGAAGCAAGAGTTGCAACATTAGCCATAAGGGACTTATGAAGTCACTTTACCTTGTGAAGTAGTACTTGTTTTGAACAAGTATGACTACGTTCAGATTGAGTAGGAGTATTATTTACATTTCTTAAATGGATGATGAAGGATATAATTTTCTTATTTTCAATAAGAAGTTTTATATTTATTTAATAATATGCCTTATTGTAATGCATATGTCATTAAATGGTCTTCATATCCTTGATGATGAGAAACAAAATAATATTGAAGATATCTATGATATAAATGGGAAATCTAAACCGAACAATATGAACAAAGCGTTCATATGGCATTGCCGGTCTGGTCAGATAAATAAGAAACATATATCTAAACTCCATTAACATGGACTTTTAGACTCATATGACTATCAATCATTTGAGGAATGTTGATCTTATTTATTGAGATTATTGACCAAACCACCCTACACTAAAGTAGTGGGAGGGCTAGTGACTTATTGGTCATTATACATGAGATGTATGTGGACCATTAAGAAGCATTGCTAGGGGAAGATTTCGGTATTTCATCACATTTCGCTAAAGACTTATCTAGATATGACTATGTCTATCTGATGAAGTCCGAAGGTGAATCGTTTGAGATGTTTTGAACATTTCAAAGATGAAGTACAAAACAACTTGGTAAAACTGTTAAGTACTTCGATTAGATCGAGGTAATGAATATTTGAGCCAAAAGTTTGACAATCATCTCAAAACTATGAAATCGTTTCAAAGTTGACTCCACCCGGAACACCATATTGTATGGTGTGTCTGAAAGGAGGAATTGAACCTTGTAGGACATGGTTCATTCGATGATGTGTCAATTAGACTTTCCTATTTCCTATTTCCTTTTGAGGATATGCATTAGAAATGATGCGGTTACACTGAATTGAGTCCTTACTAAATCGGTTCCTAAGGCCCCACATGAGATGTGGCATGGAAGAAAACTTAGTTTGTCTTTCATGAAGATTTGGGGTTGCGAATCTTATGTAAAGAGACTTGTCTCTTATAAGTTAGCACCAAATCTGACAAGGTTATTTTCGGATATTGATTTTACAATCACAAAGAGAACAAAATGTTTGTTGCTCTACACGATTTGTTTCTTGAGAAATAGTTTCTCAATAAAGAATCTAGTGGGAGTAAAATTAATCTTGAAAGAAGTTCAAGAACCCGAAAATAATATGGATCCAAGAGTAGAGACGGAACCAAGTTCACAAAGGAGTTGTGGAACCGGTTCAAGATGCACAAGTCCATCGTAGATCGGATAGGTTACGATCCAAACTCAAGAAATAATGATTTCTCGTTTCGGAAAGTAATAAAGTGGAAGTCATTGAGAATGACAATCCTACTTCCTATCTTGAGGCGATGTCCACTCCTAATTTGGATAAATGGTTAGGAACCATGGAATCCGAATTACAATCCATGTTTGACAATCAAGTTTGGAACTTGATTGGGCTACCTGAAGGTGTAAAAACTAATGGGATGCAAGAAGGTCTTCAAGACCGACATGGATGGGAAGGTGTGTACTTTCATGACTAAGGATTGTAACAAAGGGATTTAGGCAAATTCATAGTATTGACTATGTTGAAACCTTTTTCGCCAGTTACAATGTCGAAGTCTGTTAGATTTTCAATTGCCATTATCACATATTGTGACTATGTGATATGACAAATGGATGTCAAACGACTTTCTTTAAATGGAAAGATTATTAAGGATGTGTATAGTACACAACCCGAATAGTTTGACGATCCAAGAAACTCTAATAAAGTATGCATGTTGCAAAGATCCATAAGATGGATTGAAGCAAGCTTCAAGGAATTGGAATCTTCGTTTTGATGAATTGGTCAAAGAGTTTGACTTCATCAAAGAACAAAGATGAATCTTGTGTATGCATGAAATTCAGTGGGAGCGTAATATTATTTCTATTGTTTATTACAATGATATCTTAATCATTGGAAAAACAAGTTCCGATACTTAAGACTGTTAAGTCTTGGTCAAGGAAAGGTTTTTCAATGAAAGATGTGGGTGAAGCCGCTTACATCCTTGGCATCAAGATCTATAGAGATGGATCTAGAAGGATAAATTGGTTTAAGTCAAAGTGTTCACATTGACAAGATTCTTAGAAGAGTCTAAGAAGAGTAGCTTGTCAATGGGTCATGGTATTTCTCTTAGCAATACTCATTGTCTTAAGACAACTGATGAGCAAAAGGAAAATGAATGAAGTTCCATATGCTTCGGCATTTGGATCTGTCATGTATGCCATGATTTGTACTAGACCCGACGTCTCATATGCTATAAGCATGATGAGTCGATACCAATCTAATCCTGTGATGAGAACCATTGGATGGCAGTCAAGATGATCCTTAAGTACTTATAAAGAACTAAGGATACGTTCTTGGGATTTGAAAGATTGGAAGTTTAATCTTGTTGTAAGGGTTACATAGATGCTAGCTTCCAAACTGACAAAGTTATTTTTAAAATCGCAATTAGGATTTGTGTTTATGCTTATAAGAGGTGCAATTTTGATTGGAAGAGTTCCAAGCAGAAATTGTAGCCAATTCTACTACTAAGGCCAATTGTTAGCAACATATGATGTAGCTAAAAGTAGGCGGTTTGGATCAAAAGTTCGCTTAGTGTTTTGGAAATGTTCCAAGTATCACTAATCGATGAAACTTTGTTATGACTATAGTGGTGCCACTTGTGCAAACAATGGAACCAAGGTCACAACAAATGATCCAAACACTCACTTAGACGTTCTTCAAGGAATTCATAAAGAATGAGAAGACGTTAAAATATACAAAGTATCAACCGATGATGACATAAGGGATTCACTTACAAAGACCCTCGCACGGGCGGAAGCATGATGGTCATGTTGGATCCATGAGTATTCGATACATAAATGGAGCCTAGTGCAAGTGGGAGACTGTTGGTGTAATGCCCTAGGCTTTAGTTATGTTTAACGAAAACCGTTATGTATCATCTTTATCGTTTATGTTTATTATTTGATTATTATATAGTTTGCATATTTATTGTAATAATCTCCGTCCACGATTATTAAGAGAATAATTAGTATAATTGTCAATGGATAATCATATGATGATTATATGCATAGAGATGCACATTGAAATTATGGGTACTTGTCGAGAACAAGTAACTGGACTTGACCCGTATGAGATTTATGTCATGGTCAAATGTCATAATTAAATCTCATATGGTCACTTCATTTAGTCCCTAGACCTGAGATTATCATGACTTTACACATGATGAAAGTTATGTTTGATTTTAGTCAAACGGTATCTTAACACGATATCTATAAAGGCTATTTTTGGCATGATCGGATTCATGATGGGAAGGATGATAAGTCAAGATGGAATTTGTCCCTCGAAAGAGAGATGTTTTGCTTGGGCCCCTCAATGAGTGATAATGATGAAAGCGTGTGGCCACACCCCAATATGATTGGACTATCATTATACTCAAGATCGAGAAAGCATTGAACAAATACAAGTTGACGTGGACCATGACTTGTGTTCAATATAACATCGTGAGACAAAGGGATAAATGAAAGTGTACCATTGGAAACGTGAACTCTTACGTTGTGTTATTTGGGTAGACATAATGGCTTGCTAGAGTCCGCTTATGTCTTATGAGGGCCGATATGATCGGACTCATTGCCAACATAATACAATCCTATTGGGTCACACACAAATAGAATGAATTGGTTAAACCGGAGGAAGAATGGTTGAGAGTCTCTGTATCTGGCTATATATGCCGCGCGACATATTAAGCCAATGGCTTAATATACCGCGCGACATATCAAGCCCTACGCGGTTTGGATGTACTCGTTCTCCTAATACGATTAGGAGACATATTCATACTATTGTAGTATAAATATGTGAGGTCTGTCAGACCTAATTCCCTAGTCGAATTTTTCAATAAGAAATTCACAATCAAAAGTCCTCTCAATATTCTTCCATAAGTTTTAGGAATCTAGCAATTCCCAACCCGAGAATTGTTCTCGACATTCATATTTGTGTGGATTACCAAAAGAGGGTCTTAGTTTTGTTCAAACAAATCAAAGACCTAGAGTTCAAATCTGAAGATCCAAAGGAGTTGAAGATTCGAAGATTTGAAGATCAAAAGTTTGTGATTACGAATCACATAATTATCCGTTCGATAGCTCAAGACCGGAAAGCAATTTAGGTTGGTAAATTCTATCTCATAGCAAATTCAATTTAATCGTATAGAACGGATCTTAGGGCTTGGGTTTTGTGTTAATTTTATGCTTAATTCCGCTGCGCATGGATCCATAAAACCCAACATCAACAAATCCCGATGGAACCATCAGATCAAGAAGATATCGCCTTCATCACTCCCGAAGGTATATATTGTTACATTGCTATGCCCTTCAGACTAAAAAAATGCAGGAGTGACTTACCAGAGGTTGGTGAACAAGATGTTCAAAGAACAACTTGGGAAAACTATGGAAGTCTACATCGACGACATGGTAGTAAAATCAAAACGCATGGAGGATCATGTTGAACACCTCAGAGAGGCATTTGACATCCTAGAAGCTTTCAACATGAAGCTCAACCCATCGAAGTGTCACTTCAGAGTGAAGGCTAGCAAATTCCATGGCTACATGGTGACTAAGAGAGGCATTGAAGCAAGCCCCGAGCAGATCAAAGCTATTATCAACTTGGAATCACCCAAAACTGTTAAGGATGTGCAGCGAGTTAGAGGCAGAGTAGCAGCCCTCAATCGGTTCATATCCAAATCTTCTGACAAATCCAGGTTGTTCTACGAGTTACTTCGAAAGAACAAGTTGTTCCAATAGACCAGCGAGCATGAAGCATCTTTTCTCCAACTCAAAGAATACCTCACAACCCCGTCGTTACTGTCCAAACCTGAACCAGAAGAACCGTTGTTCCTCTACCTTGCAGTTTCTGAAACTTCGGTTAGCGCCGTATTGGCCAGAGAGCAGGAAGGTGCCTAACATCCCGTTTATTACGTAAGTAAGTCTCTACTTGATGCCGAAACCAGGTATTCTGATCTCGAAAAATTGATACTCGCTTTAATCACTGCTTCCATTAAATTACGCCATTACTTTGAAACTCATGTTATTATTGTCAAGACTAACTATCCTATCAGAAGCGTGATGAGAAAACATGAGTGTTATGGGTAAAATTCAGGATTGCTACGTCTTGAGTTTTTGTCAGCATGTCAACATCTTCACTCTCGAAGGCAAGGTAAAAATTATTTATTTATTTCTGTTATATTTTAAATACTGGGATAAAAAAAGCACGTGGGAAAAGACATGTCCAACAGACTCCTTTCAACGGATTGGAAGACTAAGTCAAGATGAAGATGACTTACCGAGATTGTAGGGGAGTTGGTTAGGATTGGATTTTTTTTTCTGTTTTCTTTTCTATTATTTAAAGCTCATGGCTGGAAAAACACAACAACAACACACGTACACACGCATTACACTCACATAGCTCAAGAATACTTTGTAATCCGTCATAGCTTTCTACCTTGTAATCTATTTTTAATACAATTGTTTGGGAAGGTAGGTGCTCATAATCACCTCCCGAGGTTTTGTGCCGGCGAGATAGTTATCTCAAGGGTTTTCCTCGTTACATGACCGAGCCATTCTAGATTACATTATTGTACCAATTATAGTCCATTGCACCCTCCTTAGCTTCGTTCTAATCTCTTCATTGTTGACTGTTTTTAGCCAAAACAGTTTGGCGCCAACCGAGGGGCCATTGGTTTTTAAATTGGTTCAAAATTCTTATTTTTTCTACCATGTCTACCCAAACTTTGACTTCCGCCATCACCAAAACCCTTCCTAGCAGTGTGAATCCTCAAACTAGTAATCGGTCGACAACCGGAGGCCAAGAAACATTGCCTCCTCCTCCTCCTATGAATTCTAGCAAGAAGCAGATGTCGCCATCTCCTGATCTCGAGATTAAGATTATGTTAATGCAGATGAAGAATCAACTGTACCGTCAACAGAATAGCACCTTCTTGATAGCCGAAAGCTTGATCCAGGTGCAAAAAGAGCAGGAGTTACTCTCCAAAAGAATGGATAATGTCTCTCCTTACCGTACTAGAATTCTCGATTTCAACATTGAGGACAGGTCTCAAACTTTCAACGAATTTCTTCCAATGGCTTCATCTGTCAGGATGTCGACATTTTCTCCTCCCATTACGACCTCTGTGGCGATGTCGACACCCTTAGCCAGCAGTGCCTACTGGATGACTTTTCTAGAAGGGCCTATCTTCACTAATAGCACCATTCTGACATCCTCTACAGATAATGTTAATCCTTTCATTAATTTCAATACTAGTTCTGCTTTAGATAATACTGCTCGTACCTGCAAATCAGCTTCAGGAATTGAGAGATATGATCATGAATGTGGCTGGTGTCACCCCGCCTATCCAACAAGTCTCCCCAACATGTTACAATCAATCTCGGTTTACTCCAGCAATTGCACATGTTGACATCCCGAAAGGATTCAGCGTTCCTGCCATGAAGTTATATGACGGAAGTTCTGATCCTGAGGAGCATGTCGCTCACTACCAAGAGAAAATAGAGATCGTTCGCATCCCGCTCCAGTTTCGTGAAGCTTGTTTGTGTCGAGGATTCGGTTCGACATTGGTAGGCCCGGCATTAAAATGGCTGATCCGTCAACCTCCTGGTTCTATTGGCTCGTTCGCTCAGCTTGTCAACCTCTTCAACAATCAATTTTCTTGCAGTCGGCAATTTGAAAAGCTCACCAGCGATCTTTATCGTATCACTCAGCAACCCAATGAAGCATTAAAAGACATTGTTATCAGGTTTAATAAAGAAGTCTTAGAGATCCCCAACCTAGACATGGCAACAGCTACAGAAGCCTTCAAAATGGGCCTGAAGAAGGACTCCCCTTACTATGAGGATCTGGTGATGAACCCGTGCAAGAAAATGGAAGATATCCGAAATCGGGCCCTAAGATTTATCAGGCTGGAAGAGGACAAGATGCAGCAATCCAAGAATCCTGACAAAGCTTCAACATATGACCATCCTGACAGGAAGATAGAATCATCTCACCAAAGACATAACAGATCTTGACCATACCACAGAAATGACCATAACAAAGTCAATTATGTGGAAGATGATGGGGATGATGATATTGAATCTCCTAAAATTTCTGATTATTGTTTTTCTGTGGATGTTTCAGGTATTCTGTGTGCAATGAGCAATCTTGGAGATAAAGCAAGGTGGCCTAGAAAGACTGACAAGTCATCCGGCTGGAAGGACAAATCCAAATGGTGTGCCTATCATGAATATTTTGGACATCTTACCGAAGATTGTATCGCCTTGAGGAGAGAGATTAGTTACCTGTTGTCTAAGGGACATCTTAAAAAGCTCCTTGGGAACCACAAGACCAAGATGTAGAACAAAGAACCCGTTGCAACCAGACCACCATCTCCTCCACCGGTAACAAAGGTAATTAATGTTATTAGTGGTGGTTCTGATATTTATGGTACTTCTTATTCTGCAGCTAAGAGATTCGCTAAGCAAGCTAAGGATGAGAAACCCGAGAGATCCTCCAAGATTTCGCAGCTCACATCTCAAGATGTCATCTCCTTCGAAGAAAGTGACCGGGACAATGTTATGGACCCACATCATGATGCCTTAGTCGTTGCACTTCAAATAGCCAACTGCAAGGTCAGGCGTATCCTAATAGATGGGGGCAGCTCTGTGAATCTCATCATGCTAGATGCTCTGAAGGAAATGAAGATCCCTGAAGACAGCATTGTAAAAAGGACCTCTGTACTCGTGGGTTTCAGTGGAGAGACCAAAAGTACAGTGGGTGATATTACACTTCCAGTCTACGTCGAGGGTATCAATTCCATGGAGAAATTTTGTGTAATTGATAGCGCAACTTGTTACAACGTAATCTTGGGAAGATCGTGGATCCATGGGATGAAGGCTGTACCATCTACCTATCACCAATGTGTCAAGATGCCGACACCTTGGGGAGTTGTCAAGGTTTACAGTGATCAACAATCAGCTAAAGAATGTTATATGACATCCATGAAGGCATCAACAACCCCTAAAATGGCATAGCAATTACAGAGAAAGGCCCGTGAGGTTCTGGAGGCCAAGGAGCATGATTTAAAAGAGATACTCTTAGATCCTTCAAACCCAGATCTCAAGGTGCTGGTTGGCCAAGATGTTCCAGCAGAAATAGAAGAAGATCTTATTAATCTTTTGAAAAGCAGGATTAGAAGCTTCGCATGGAAACATGAAGATATGACAGGCATCAGTAAAGATGTGATCACCCACAAACTCAACATCGACCCATCTTTCAGACCAATCCACCAAAAGAGAAGAAAGTTTGCATAGGAAAGGAATATTATCATTCAAGAAGAAGTGGATAGACTACTCAAAGCTAAGATGATCAGAGAAGTCGAATATCCAAGATGGCTAGCAAATGTGGTGGTAGTAGAAAAGAAGAACGAAAAACGGAGAGTTTGCGTTGACTTCACAGACTTAAACAAAGCTTGTCCCAAAGACCCTTTTCCACACATTGATACTTTGGTGGATGCCACTTCAGGACATGAAGTGTTGACTTTCCTGGATGCATCTTCAGGATTCCAGCAAATCCAGATGGAGCCATCCGATCAAGAAGATACCGCCTTCATCACCCCAACAGGTATTTATTGTTACATTGCAAAGCCTTTTGGACTAAGAAATGCAGGTGCTACATACCAGAGGCTAGTCAACATGATGTTCAAGGAGCAAATTGGGGACACTATGGAAGTATACATCGACGATATGGTAATAAAGTCAAAGAAAGCTGAAGATCATGTTCGAGATCTTGCTCAAGCGTTCGACATCCTAGACAAGTTCAACATGAAGCTGAACCCAGCAAAGTGCAATTTGGCATGAAGTCCAGGAAATTCTTGGGCTACATGGTGACGCAAAGAGGGATAGAAGCAAGCTCGGAGCAGATCAGAGCAATCATCAACTTAACGTCACCCAAATCCATAAAAGATGTTCAAATATTGACAGGGAAGGTAGCAGCATTGAATCGATTCATCTCAAAATCCTCAGACAGCTGCAAGCCATTCTATGACATCTTAAAGAAAAATTCTAGATTCGAGTGGACTGATAAGCATGAGCAAGCCTTTCAAGATTTGAAGCTGTACCTGTCAATACCTCCCCTTCTTTCAAAGCCTCAAGAAGGTGAGCCATTGTGTGTCTACTTAGCTGTCTCTGAAACCGCAGTTAGTGCCATCCTGGTCCGTGATCAAGATGGCATCCAGCAGCCAATATACTATGTAAGTAAAACATTGCTCGATGCGGAAACCAGGTATTCACACCTTGAAAAATTAATATTAGCTTTAATTTCTGCTTCAATTAAGTTAAGACATTATTTTGAAACTCATGTTATTGTCATTCGTACTAACTATCCGATAAAAAGTGTGATGAGAAAACCAGAAATGTCAGGAAGGATGGCCAAGTGGTCCGTTCAGTTAAGCACTTATGACATCAAATATGAGCCTAGAACAACAATAAAATCACAAGCACTTGCAGATTTTGTGGCAGACTTTAGTCCAAGTATGCAACCAGAAGTAGAACTTGAGGTCCAACAACTCCAAGATGGGGACATCCTGAGGATGTGGACTCTATTCACAGATGGTGCTTCTAATATGAGGGGCACAGGGCTAGGTGTTGTCCTAAAGTCACCACAAGGGGACATCAAACCCCAGGCCATTAGTTGTGATTTTAAAGCCACCAATAATGAGGCAGAGTACGAAGCCTTAATCGTGGGCCTATCCGTGGCTCTAGACATGAACATCAAAGCAATACAGGTATATAGTGATTCATTATTACTTGTAAATCATTTTAACGGTTCCTATGCAGCAAAAAATGCCAAGATGACAGCTTATTTGGGCATTTTAAAAATTTTGGCAAGCAAATTTCAAATATTCTCTTTCGAACAAATACCCCGAGAAGATAACTCTCAAGCAGATGCATTGCCTAATCTTAGATCAGCTTTCAAAAGCTTATCTCAAAATAATATCCCAATCATACATGTTGACATCCCTGCTGTGGAAAGATTAGAATTATTCTGCACAGATGAGGACATTCCAGACAGTCAGATGGAGATATCTTGGACAAAGCCAATAATCAAATATCTTCAAGATGGTACTATCCCTGATGAGGAAAAGAATGCTAAAGCATTCAGGGTAAGGATTTCAAGATTTATATTAATAGATAATTTGCTTTTTAAGAAATCATTTGCAGGCCCATATTTGAGATGTCTCAAAGCCCACCAAGCCAAAGAAGTTCTGAGAGAGTTACACGAAGGATCATGTGGTAACTATTATGGGGGCAGAAACTTATATACAAAGGCTCTAAGAATGGGTTATTACTGGCCAACAATGCGCCAAGATGATTCCTTCTTTGCCAAGAAATGTGATTCCTGCCAGAAACATAGCGACATGTTGCATCAGCCCGCAGAATTGATTCATCCAATCCTCTCTCCTTGGCCGTTCATGAGATGGGGAATGGATATAATGGGAAAATTGCCTAAAGCTCCTGGGGAAAAGTTTTCTTGCTTGCTATGACTGATTATTTCTCTAAATGGGTTGAGGCTGAATCCTATGTGCAAGTTCGTGATAAGGAAGTCATATCCTTCATTAAGAGAAATATATTTAGTAGGTTTGGCATCCCATCTGAAATAATATGTGACAACGGCTCTCAATTCATCAGCAAAAAGACCCAAGATTTTCTTGCTAGGTGGGGAGTTAAGATGGTAACGTCTTCACCTATGCATCCTCAAGCTAATGGCCAGGCAGAATCAAGCAACAAAATAATCATCAATAATTTAAAGAAAAGGCTAGATCAAAAGAAAGGAAGATGGGCAGAAGAGCTTCCCTTTGTCCTATGGGCAGATAGAACCACACCAAAGAACGCAACAGGTCAAACCCCCTATTCTTTAGTATTTGGAGTAGAGGCGGTCATCCCGACAGAAGTTATCGTCCCCACTGCCAGATTCAAGATGGTGACACCTGAACAAAATGACGCCAACCTAAGTCACGATCTAGACACCATTGACGAACTGAGGGACCTTGCTAAAATCAGGATAGCAGCATATCAACAGAAGATTGCAAGATCCTACAACAAGAATGTTAGATTGTGAAAATTCCAAGTTGGTGATCTAGTTCTACGAAAGGTGTTTCAGAATACGAGAGAGCCCAATGCTGGAAAGATGGCTCCCAAATGGGAAGGGCCATACCTAGTAGATGCTGAAGCAGGCAAAGGTTCATACTGGCTATCAACTTTAGAAGGAGCAAGGATTCCCAGAAGCTGGAATGCCATCCATCTCAAAGCCTACTTTATGTAAGTTTGCATGACTATTTTACAATTCAAATAAAACCAAGGTACGATCTTTACTATCCAAAGTTTAATAAAAGTACTTGTTTCCATTTTTATTGATTTTTTGGAATAATTACTGACTTAAGCATCGTAGGGGCGTTAGCTAAGCTAACGCCCACCCCTAACATGTTTCTGTTTTGCAAGGAAATGAGAAACGTTAGAATGTAATTCACTGATTAACTAAGATGTAAGCATCCTCCCAGGAACTTAACATCTTAAATCAGGTACGAACTATCTCTTGCTCTTTATTTAGAAAGTATTTTTATAGTTCTTTTATCTTCTTTTATCAAATAAAATGTGACATCAGAAAAGATGTCGAAATCTTTCATTAATTTGTTATTTTGCAAGAACTAGAAGTCTCCAAATTCAGTCCAAGTCCTCATGAAAACAACCGTTTTGAGACTGGCCATCTCACCTCCGTTTAAGGTACTTAATCCCTTCAAAGGTTTAAAGAAATTACTTTCTTTCACCGCTTTAAGGTTTAAACACCTCGCCTGGAGCGGACGATGTCAACCTTGATTGAGGTGTGTGGTGGGCCCGTATGTTTAATATATACGAACTACCCATCATCACTCAATCAATGTGTTAGACCCTAAGATCTTTACAATTGGTTATGACACTTACGTGTCATCTAAGTACAAACGGTTATTGACATTTACATGTCAACCTACGTAATTGCAAAGGATTTCTACATCCACTCGCAAGTTGTTACCATCTACGAAGAGGTCAACATATCAACCTCCTAAAAACGTTTTTCATAAAGATACTTGGGGATAGTTTTTTCCAAAACCCAAGCGAAAGTTTATCCTACAGAAAGCATGAAAAGTGTTGGACCAACCCAACACTTGAAAAACATATTGTCTTGACCCTTATGGGTCGATTACAAACCAAAATATTGTTTTTGGGACACAACCCAATTAAAACAAAAGTTTTTCATACCAAATTTTTCAAAACCAAAAAGTTTTACCATGTTCCTTCACGGGGTGGCTACTGCCGCTGATGTTGTTACTCCTTCATCCAAGATATCGTCACCTTTGGTTGCAGAGGATCCTTCTCCTACCTCCTCTCCCTTAGCTTCCAAAGTCTTCAAGAGGGAACGTTGTTGCTCAACATTCCACTCTGTGTGTTTCCCGGCATGGAACTCCTCCATCATTTGAATCTTGATTGCAACCATGCTCTGGGCAGCGGAGGCCATCATACTCTTCTTTAAATCCTCGGTCTCTTGCAACTGTGTGTCTTGAAGGGAGGACATCCCTGTCATCAAGCTTTCCACTTCCTTCTGTAAATCTCCAATTTTTGTAGCCCCGGCATCCCTTTGTTTTTTGACTTGAATAAGTTCCAGCACCAGATTCCTATTCCTTTCCTCAAGAGCGTTCATTCTCATCTTAGCAGCATCAACACCCTACAAAAAGCCCAAAAAAGTAGGTCAAGACCATAGATATATTATTTCCTTTGTGACTCTGTTTTTTCAAAGAAAAAACTTACCACTGCTGCCCTAGCCAGCGCTTTTTCCACATCCCCTAGGCCTGTTTCATCCACATTTATCACCTCTTTGGAACTGCTCTTCCTCTTCTTCACCCTGGCTCCTACTGACAGTGCCTCCATCTCCCTTTTTGGCACCAACATCTGGTAACTCGACTGGGTTTGGTCCACAAAATCCTGAAGATCCTTAAGAGAAAAAGCAGCGGTAGATTTTGAAACTACCAAAAGAAAATACACTGTCAAGAAGGAATGCAGAATCAAGAGACACCAAGAAAGGTTGCACAAGGATCAAAAAATATTACCAGTAGACATTTCAGGGGAGGATGGTATCTCCTTATTTTCAGAGACAGTTATATCTTCGTATGGCTGGAAGGATCTTTCCCCTTCTGAGAACTCCAACAGCCTATTCACCTTCCCAATCGTTTCAGCAGATGAAGGGAAAAGCTTCACCCAATCAATAGCTGCAAAAACCAACAGAGAAATTACAACAGGTAAGTGCGGGAAAGAAAGGGAATTGAAATTTAGAAGAGGGATACCTTCCCTATTCCATTCAGTTGCCAAGAAGTCTCCTTCCTCCAAAGAGTCCTTCTAAACAAAAAAGTACTTTGATTTCCAACCCCTATCACTTACAGTTACTTTCAAAAACAGAGGCTTCATTCCAGACCTAGTTTTAAGAAGGTATCTCGTGGAACCAAAAGTTTGGAGTTCATACACAAAGGCCAACTCCTTTAAACCTATATCTAAACCGAATTCACGGTTCACCCTCAAGACACAAGAAAAGATCCTCCAAACCATGGGCATCACTTGTACGAAAGCAAGGTTAGTCTTTCTAAAAAACTCATTTATCATTGTAGGGAAAGGATAGGAAAAACCTAGAGTAAAAGGATACTCATAAAAGCAAATCCATTTCGGGGAAACGAAATCAGACCTAAGAAGAACATAAAACGGCCTAAAGATGTTAGAATCTGGGAAGCAGTGTCGATCTTTGATAGATTCGATTAGTTCATTGTTGAAAACACAGATTTCTTCATCTGGTTTTTTCAACAAGCCTTCACACGAAAAACCCCCGTCCTCGTGTAAACTCGAAGGATTTTTTGTAGCTTTTCCCTTTTTTGATTTCACCATTTTTGAAAAAAGAAACAGGAAGAGAAAAAGAGGGAAGGATTTTTACCTTCGAGGGAGAAATCACCGCCGTGAAGAGGAATGGATGAAAGTGATTGGAAAAGATAAAGGGGAAAGTGAAAAGAGATTTCGGTTTTAAGCTCTAGATATTGGGAGTAGTTACGTTAATTGATTGAATATTAACTCCTCAACCGCCACGTATCTTCTCCATTAAATAACCGCAGAGCTTCTAGAATAAAGTGGAAAAAACCGACCCTTTAAATTCATTTAAAAGGCAGTTTTTTGGGGACAATTGTTATGGGTAAAATTCAGGATTGCTACGTCTTGAGTTTTTGTCAACATGTCAACATCTTCACTCTCGAAGGCAAGGTAAAAATTATTTACTTCAATTATTTATTTATTTCTGTTATATTTTAAATACATGGATAAAAAAAGCACGTGGGAAAAGACATGTCCAACAGACTCCTTTCAACGGATTGGAAGACTAAGTCAAGATGAAGATGACTTACCGAGATTGTAGGGGAGTTGGTTAGGATTGGATTTTTTTCTATTTTCTTTTCTATTATTTAAAGCTCATGGCTGGAAAAACACAACAACAACACACGTACACACGCATTACACTCACATAGCTCAAGAACACTTTGTAATCCGCCATAGCTTTCTACCTTGTAATCTATTTTTAATACAATTGTTTGGGAAGGTAGATGCTCATAATCACCTCCCGAGGTTTTGTGCTGGCGAGATAGTTATCTCAAGGGTTTTCCTCGTTACATGACTGAGCCATCCTAGATTACATTATTGTACCAATTATACTCCATTGCACCCTCCTTAGCTTCCTTCTAATCTCTTCATTGTTGACTGTTTTTAGCCAAAACAATGAGATGTCAGGTAGGATGGCTAAATGGTCAGTATAACTTAGTACTTATGACATACAATATGAAGCAAGGACTGCCATCAAATGGCAAGCTTTGGCCGACTTTGTTGCTGATTTCAGTCCCAGCTTGCAGCCTGAAGTTGAACTCAAAGTCCAACAACTTGAAGGACTTGGTTCTCCTAGGTATTGGACACTGTACACAGATAGAGCTTTGAACGCTTGGGGCACAGGTTTAGGAATCGTCCTGAAATCCCCTCAGGGAGATCTCATTCCCCAAGCTGTGGTTTATGAGTTCAAAGCAATGAATAACGAGGCTTAGTATGAAGCTCTCATTATGGGATTAATTACTGCCTTGAATTTAAATGTTAAACATATTAACGTATTTACTGTTTCCCTTTTATTAGTTAACCACTTCAATGGATCTTATACAGCTAAGCAGGTTAAAATGACAAGTTATCTCCAATATGTTAAGTTACTAGCTGGACAATTCGAAGACTTCATTTTTGCAAAGATCCCATGAGAGGAAAATATTGAAGCGGATGCCCTGGCCAACTTAGGTTCAAGTTGCAGGAGCATGTTGAATAATACAATCCCTATCATCCATATATTACATCCTGCCATTGACCTAATGGAAACGTGCCAGTTCAGTGAACAACCCGATGCCGTGATCACGCCTGTCAACAGCACCGCATCCAAGACGTTACTCATAATCCAGTACTTGCAAAATGGCACAATCCCAGTTGACATGAAAAATCCAAGGTCATTTAGGATAAAGGTATCGCGATTCATCTTAATTAATAATGTTTTGTTTAGAAAGTCTTTTTCAGGAATGTACCTGAGGTGCCTAGAACCGGAACAAGCTGAAGAGGTGCTGAGAGAATTGCATGATGGTGACTGTGGTAACCACATTGGGGGCAAATCATTATCCTCGAAGGCGTTGAGAACAGGATATTACTGGCCAACCATGTGACAAGATGCGAGTAAATACGTACAAAAGTGCGATGCATGTCAAAGACACAGCAACAACTTGCTTCAACCAGCTGAACCTCTGTATCCCATCTTGTCACAGGGTGCCTGGGGGCAAAGTATTCATGTTAGCTATGACAGATTACTTCACCAAATGGATTGAAGCTGAAGCCTACATACAAATCAGAGATAGGGAAGTAATATCTTTTAACAAAAGGAACATCATCAGTAGATTCGGGGTCCCATTCGAAATTATATGTGACAACGGCTCTCAATTTATTATCAAGAAGACACAAGACTTCTGCATGAGATGGGGAATCAAGCTGATAATGTCTACACCGCTGCATCCTCAAGCAAATGGGCAAGCCAAATCTAGTAACAAGTTGATAATGAACAACCTGAAGAAAAGACTGGATCAAAAGAAGGGTTGATGGGTTGAAGAGTTACCCCTGGTACTTTAGGCTGACAGAACCACTCCAAAAGGGGCTACTGGGCAAATGCCATATTCCTTAGTGTTTGGGATCGAGGCTGTCCTCCCTGTGGAATTCTCACTCCCCACAGCCAGATACGGATTATCATCTATAAGGGATAATCAACTTATCCTAGCAGATGATTTGGACACCATTGATGAGCTCAGAGATATGGCTAATGTTAGGATGGTTGTTTACCAACAAAGAATAGCCAAATCCTACAACAAGAATGTATGCATCAGGAGGTTCCAAGTTGGGGACATGGTCCTAAAGAAAGTCTTTCAGAACACAAAAGAATTAAATACAGGGAAATTTGCAGCTAAGTGGGAAGGACCTTACCTAATTGATGCAGAAGCTGGAAAAGGAGCATACAGTCTCTCAGCCTTGGACGGCGTAAGAATCCCGAGGAATTGGAATGCTGTCCACCTCAAGTTGTACTTCATGTATGTGACCAACTCATCAAATTCAATTCTAATGATCAGGTATGATTCGATTAACTTTACTTTTATATTATTTCAATTTGATTTATACATTTCAAACTTTTACTGACTTAAGCATCAGAGGGGTGTTAGCTAAGCTAACACCCACCCTAACCTATTTCTGTTTTGCAAGATATGATGGTGTTAACAACCTGCCCAAGCGAAGGAGATGACAAATATTCTAACTCATTAGAAACTGGTAATTTCCTATGTAATACATTACTGCTTATCGAGTCAGTTTTAATTTTTTTTATGTAAATGCTTTTTATCAAAGGGTTTCACCCCTAAAAAAGGTTTGAAGGATTTACATTCTTCCTAAGTTGTTAAGGTTATCTACACCTTCGCTCGGGTGCACATTTTTCATATCTTAGCTAAGGTGTAGGTGGGCCAATGTGTCAAGTACATGTTGATTAACTTCTTGCCCTTAGTTAAGATTATGGACCTAAGATCGAATCATGGGTAGCGGCATTAACATGTTGCCAAAACGAACATCGGAACGAAAAGCTAAAATGTCTTTTCCATTTATTATTATTTCTAAAACATAAAGAAAAGTTCATCAAGGTGTCCAGGACAAATATTGGTAACATCAAATATTTGGAAGAAAAGAGGGGTCTCTTCAATCAAGAACAACATCCTTGCCCTTATCCATCCTCTTTCCTTCTAGACTCTCACCAACCCGTTCCAACATATCCGCATTTCTAGAAACCATTTCACAAGGCCTTTCACGAACAATCCTTCTCAAAGCCACCATTTCCTCTTCCAAATTCAAAGCTGAGTGTTGTCCAGCTTGATATTCTTTGATCATCTAAATTCTAGCATCAAAAACGGATTTAGCAGCTTCAGCCACTAGTTCATCCCGCAGGTTTTCCATCTCCTGAACATGTTTCTTCCTCATCTCTTTAATCTCTTATTCCTTTGTTTTCAACATATCAAAAGCCACTTTTAGGTCTGCCTCATATTCCTTCTTCTCCATATCCTTCCACCACTTAATTTCGTTGACCATCATCTTAACCGCAGTTATTGCCTAAGTCAAAATGTTTTTATCAAAACAAGATATAAGTGAGAAAAAGTGAAGAGGAAAAAGTAATCTACCTTGGTCTCTAGCACATCTTTGTTAGAGCTAGCCTCTTCTACATCTTTCTTCCCTTGTCTTTTTCTCTTTATTCCTGAAGTACTCCAAAGTTCCAACCTAGGTACAGGAGGCATATCTTCACTATTTCTTCATTTATACCTGGCAACTAAAGCCTTCGCAGCAAACCTTGGCTTGGAACGGATAACTGCAAAAATAGTGATAAGCATCCTGGTGCATATAAAAAGTTCGGGTGTAATATCAAGGAAAACTTACCAAACGGCATTTTGTTTTTGAGATTCTTCAACAGAACAGAGGTTATTCAATGAAGACTTCTGTACCAGCACTCCGTATATATAGAAGACCTATCTTCTTTAACGAATTTGATGTATCTCAAATTATGCCCTACGTGTCCATGCCTAAAGATCCGCCGGATAAATGACATCTTCTCAGCAGCAAGGCATAATTTTTAAATTCCAAATTTCCATCCTTTTGATACTTCAAAAATTCATGGGCAATTGTTCGGGATGAAAAATCTATAAACAACATGTTGATTTAACATCATGTAATGACAACTTGGCTGCACAACTTGGAAGGCTCAACATATTGACAATAGTTATTGAAGGGCGAAATTATAGGAACCGCTCCTTGGACCTTGCCAACGTTATGGACCGAGTCAAGCTATCAACTAATATTCCCTTGTTAAAATCACAACGGATATAAAGCTCATCAACCACCTACGAGATTTGTGGCACCAAAGAAGGGATTACATTTGACTTGTTGTGGCCGTTATTTACATTTTGTATTTAAGCATGAAACACCTGTAAAAACACACACTCACGTACTCAGAAAAACAACTCGCATTGTATCTCTATTTTCTCTCTACCATCACAAAACTAATAAACTACATTGTTCCGAGGTTTTATGCCGACGAACAAGTTGTTCAAGGGCTTTCCTCGTTAATATTCTTGTCGACACATCTTGAATTAACATTGTCATATTCCATTGTGTCCTATCATTCCCTTTGAAGTTGAATTGCTTGAATTTGACCAAAACATCAACCAACTCAACTCAAGAATTCAATGACCAATGGAAGTAACAGAGATTGAGGACCACATGATGCAGCCCCCTTAAAATCCCTCTCCGACAAATCAGGAATCTGACTATAGAAATTGAGAATCCTACCGAAACCCCCATAAATCCCCAAACCACACTCTCTCTTCGACGAGCATTTTGTGGAAGTTAAGAGTAGCAAGAATCATATAGCAGGCACTGGAAGGAGATATAGTGGTGTACACACATCTCAGAGAAAGAGATAAAGCCAGTCTCAGAAGAATGATCAAGTATATATATAAAAAAATATTGAAGATTAACTTCATCCCATCAAATCGGTAGTACTACTACTACAAGTCAACACTAGACCACTTAAGAAGGTCAATAAGATTAGAGTTACTTGAGCGTGAAATAGCTTACTTGATGACAATGAATTACTTGTACTTGTAGCTAAAAAGTTAACTAGCGGGCAATGACACCCTGTTGCAACTTATATAATGCTAAAGAATGAATAGGATTTGTCAAAGGACATGACGTTCTTTATGCTGAGTTGAATATTCTTAAATTTCCACCCTCAGTTTATGGTCCCTTTTTTAATTACTATAGAGATCTAGCTCTAGTTACTAGCTTAAATCCTTTATAGGACTTCTTTCAATATGATTAGCATTTTATTCTTCTCCTCCCTATCTATGATCATTCATAGTTTTCATTGCTGCCTCAAACATACCTTGAAACATAGTTCGAGTCTCATCCCTTGCATTTTCATGGCCTGAAGATTCAGTTTGATTACCCTCATTTCCTGCCATAATAACTGAGTACCTGCATAAAACACTTAACGTCACTCACTCCCTACATAACTACCCTCCTACGTCACGTAGTCACTCTAGACTATCTTTATCCTAAGCTCTGATACCAACTGACGCGCCCCAAATCGTGTTCCTACTTGGCCCCACGTTCGGGACACGCTCGGAAGATGTCATAATTTTCTTTAAAACTTTCGAAATGTCCTTTCTTAAATTTTTAATATACAAAACCTGTTTAAACTTAAAACTTTCTAGTATACTACTAGAAGTAACAACACATTACTTAAATCCAAACACCACATTTACAAATTATTTACAACTTAGGGAACATAGTTCCAAAACTTACACTCCTTACTTACCATATTTACAATCACTAGAAGTGTACCAAAATAGTGACATAATACTTAGGTCTCGGGTATACTACCCCATTGGTTATACATTTACATAATGCAACTAACACAAAATGTCTTCCCAAAATAACATACCCAACTCGACGTCCTCCCCGAGCTCAACGTGGCCTATTCCCTGGCTCTCCCTTATATAAGGAAAACAAATAAAGGAAGGGGTAAGATAAATCTCAATAAGATATTATGAATGCAACAATATGATATGCAAATCACATTATGAAAACATATATCAACTTACTCATCATATACACCACAATCTTATAAACATAAATAAGGGTGCAAGATAAACACATAAGTAAAATAACGTAACATTTAGAAGGATACTGAGCAAAGGTTTAATCCAAAAGGATATAGCAGTCTGAGAAGCATCAACAGCTGAAGAAGAGGTTCTGGAACCAAGCAACAACATAAACAACAGGGGGAAAATGACACAAAGTCATATCTCGAACGTGTATATAGAACTCACTCAAAGGTAGCTAGCCAACAACCCAACCATGGCCAATGGAAGGGGTAAAAATGGGAACCAGTGAATGGTATTATAATGAACTTGGCTCGATTGCCATTATAATCTCATACCACTGCCCGATATAACAATCAAGTACCAGCTGGACTTTAAATAAAAGCATAGTAATAAATACTTTCATAAACAACCAATATATGATTTCAAAGTAGGGAATCATACCAAATATATCATAGTAAGATGATAAACATATGTTACTCATAACTAGAACAATGGCTATAAATCTTTGAAACCATTCATATTGACTTAGGATTCCAAAGGTGGGAACCCTATCAAACACACCATTAAAGATGATCAAACAAGTCAATATTGAGCAACACATAAGTTCTACACCAATCAATATAGCATTTCAAGAACCTTTGATCAACCAAATAAGGTTTAGAGAACTTTGGGTTTCATGGTAATCAAGTGTTCTACTCTATTTTAACAAAGTATTTCACAACCTTCCCAACATCACAATTGATATGTTAAGACATCATTTGGTAGCCCATATATTGTACTTTGATTCTAGTGTTCAATTGGGTAAGAGATACATTAGGTAGTTAGGAGTAAATTGCTTGAAAACTGATACAACAGAAACAGGGCAAGGCACGACTCGTGACCTACAGCACGAGTCGTGCCACTAGAAGCAGCACGATTGAAATCATTTACACGACTCGTTATCACGACTTGAGGATGGGAACGACTTGTGACCTCAAGCACGAGTCGTGCCCTCAGCAGAAAATCGTATCTGATGTGTGAATAATTTAGAAATGCTTGACATATGCAGTGCAATGTGAGCAAACAGACAATGAATGCCCAGTTTTAGAAATCATATACTATTCAGTCTCATTAGTAGGTACACAAGTGCAGCATAAACAATCCTAATACTCAAAAAGCATCTCTCTAAGTGTGATATACCCGATTTTTTTTTGAAATCAAACGGAGTCGCCACGCCATTTTTGTTTTGAGGGCCAAAACTTTGAAAAATGCCCGAGATTAGAAATTTGGGTTCGGAGGTCATGTTACGCGTCGGGAAGGACGTTAGTGTGCACCCGGCGCACCTCGCAAAACGAGTCTTCCAAACATTTGAAATCCTTTGTTGTGTGTGTGTGTGTGTGTGCGTGTGTTTTTGACCAAAATGAGTTGAAACTGAGAAAAGAAGGCAGTTGAACAATCCCCAAGATTTTTGGTGTGATTTTTGGATTGAGTCTTGGCATTCAAAAGATTTTTGGATTTGAAAAGCAATTCTGCCAGAATGAAAGAAGGCAGTTGACCCTTGACTTTGAAATGGACTTAAAGGCTTCAAAACCTCAGAATCTGGGGAAAGTCCGAGAATGAAAGTTGCTTAAAACACCCTAAATAGGGTTTCTGCAAAGGAACTTTCCATTTTTGGAGTAATTTGAGGGGTCAAAACCTTCTGGAAATCTCAGATGTGAAATCTGGATTTCCAGAAGCTGATGAACTGGCCTCTAAGAGAAAAATTGAAAAAAGGAGTTTTACTCACTCAAAAAATAAAATAAAAATATTTCTGGAAAGCACTGGATATTGGATACAAAAAGTATTTTGTAGTCAACACCCAATTCCAAGTTTTACTGGGTCCAAAAAATAGGAAAATAGACTGAGGTCTCAGAATAATGCTACTGGACAACAAGATGTTCTTGAGAGAAAATGTGATTTTTGGGGGATTTGCATCTATGTTCACCCCATTTTCATCCCTAGACTTGATACCACTACTTTTTGTTAAGTGGTTATCATATTCAAGTCATCCTTGGGGAATTTATGGGGTTTAAACATGTCCTTTGCAAAGGGAAAGGGGATATTTTGTAGAAATGAAATTAAAGAGACAAATCAACTAGAGATTTAAAATGTGGACCATTTGAGATGGTCATTCATGAAGATGAACTTCAAGATGACCATCTTGGGTCAAAACTTAAGTCAAACTAGACATCAAGTAGATCCAAGTAAGAAGAACAAGATGAACAAGAAGTTAAAAGAGGATTTTAGGGTTTTGAGAAGGAGGGCTTTACCAATGGTGACACCCTATCTTCCTAGGCTTGGAATTTGACTTGAGGAGTATCAAGATTTGGTGTTTGGATTGAGGAGTATCAAGGTTTGGTGTTTGGATTTGTGTTTGGAGTAAGATTGGGAAAGATTCAAGAGAAAATGGTGGCAATCTAGGAATTCCCACTGTTTTCTCTCTGTATTTCGCCGCAGTTTCGTTCTTGTGATCAAAATTGTCTTGTGTAAACCGAGAGAGGAGGGTTCAATTTATAGGACACTGTGAGTGTCAATCATATCCGCGCGGATAGGGTTCGACGCGTGCACTTTGTTCATCCGCTACAAGTGTAGGGCTGTTGGACGAGGAATATTTTCGTAAAATTCAAAGCGATTCTTTGTTTTCAACTTTCTTAATTCGGATTTTTCCAATTTCTTTTGCTTTTTGAGATTCTTTTCTTGGTTTAACTTTAAATGGCAATGCCCATTTTACCCTTACTTTGTTAGAAAAGTTAGGAATGTTTAGGAATTGTTGGAATTGTTATAACTTTCGTTAATTTTCTAACAAAAATTCTAACAAGCTCAAATTGGAGCACTTACAGTAGCCCCTCGGCGACGGCACTTTCGAAGGAAGCGGGGTCGTCGATAAGAGTAAGGCTCCATATTTGGCAGGATGATCGAGTGATCGGGTGGTTGAACCTAGCAATAGGCTACCTACGTATCCCAAATGGGAATCAAGCCAGTCGTAGTTCGGGTCTTTGACCACAGAGATGATAACTCTGCTGGGGATAGGAGATGACCATTTTGGTCTGATGGCTGAAATTGTATATCCGCTCTGCCGGGGATAGGAAATGACCATTTTCGATGCCTTTCTGCTTTGGGGATAGGAATGACCATTTTCGGTCGGATGGCTGAACCTAATGATAGGCTACCTACGTATCCTTAAGAGGAATCAAGCCAGTCATAGTTCGGGTTTTTCGACCATCTTCAGTCGTCGACCCTATGATTTGACTATTTTTGGGAAGTCGCCCTAAGATCAGACTATTTTTGGGAAGTCTCCCTATGGTTTGACTATTTTTGGGAAGTCACCCTATGGTTTGACCGTTTTGGGGAAGTCACCCTAAGATTTGACTATTTTTTGGAAGTCATCCTATGATCTGACTATTTTTGGGAAGTCACCCTATGGTTTGACTATTTTGGGGAAGTCGCCCTATGGTTTGACTATTTTGGGGAGGTCGCTCTATGGTTTGACTATTCTTGGGAAGTCACCCTATGATTTTGACTGTTTTGGGGAAGTCGCCCTAAGATCTGACTATTTTTGGGAAGTCACCCTATGATCTGACTATTTTTGGGAAGTCACCTTATGATCTGACTATTTTTGGGAAGTCACCCTATGGTTTGACTATTTTGGGGAAGTCGCCCTATGGTTTGACTATTTTTGGGAAGTCACCCTATGATCTGACTATTTTTGGGAAGTCACCCTATGATCTGACTATTTTTGGGAAGTCACCCTATGGTTTGACTATTTTTGGGAAGTCGCCCTATGGTTTGACTATTCTTGGGAAGTCACCCTATGATTTTGACTGTTTTGGGGAAGTTGCCCTAAGATCTGACTATTTTTGGGAAGTCACCCTATGGTTTGACTATTTTGGGGAAGTCGCCCCATGGTTTGACTATTTTTGGGAGGTCACCCTAAGGTTTGACTATTTTTGGGAAGTCACCCTATGATCTGACTATTTTTGGGAAGTCGCCGTATGGTTTGACTATTTTTGGGAAGTCGCCCTATGATCTGACTATTTTTGGGAAGTCGCCCTATGGTTTGACTATTTTTGGGAAGTCGCCCTATGATCTGACATTTTTTGGGAAGTCACCCTAGGGTTTGACTATTTTTGGGAAGTCACCCTATGATCTGACTATTTTTGGGAAGTCGCCCTATGGTTTGACTATTTTTGGGAAGTCGCCCTATGATCTGACTATTTTTGGGAAGTCGCCCTATGGTTTGACTATTTTTGGGAAGTCGCCCTAAGATCTGACTATTTTTGGGAAGTCGCCCTATGGTTTGACTATTTTTGGGAAGTCGCCCTGGCAATGATTTCGGTTTGTCGAATTAGGGGATGATTGCGATTTATCGCTTTCCTCGTGTTGTGTGTGATAGCGTTTTAGGTGCCTCAAACCTTAATGATAGAGTCTTAGGTGCCTTGAACCTTGATGATGGCGTCTTAGGTGCCTCGAACCTTGGAGATGGCGTCTTAGGTGCCTCGAACCTTGATTTGAAATGATTTCCCTTTGACGGTTTGGGATGGATGGTCCTTTGGTGGATTTTAGTTCAGGAACATGAACCTAAATGGGGACTTAGTTCAGGAGTATGATTCTAAATCGAGGTTTTGTTCAGGAGTATGAACCTAAATGGGGACCTAGTTCAGGAGTATGATTCTAAGTCGAGGTTTTGTTCAGGAGTATGAACCTAAATGGGGACCTAGTTCAGGAGTATGATTCTAAATTGAGGTTTTTTTCAGGAGTATGAATCTAAATGGGGACCTAGTTCAGGAGTATGATCCTAAGTCGGGGTTGAGGGAGACTGTTTGAGGGCATTCTCGCAGGGGAAGATTAGAGTTCATGATGATTATCGGGGAAAAAGGGTGACCGTGTTGGTCAAGCGGCTGGACCTAGGGTAAGCTGCCTACGTATCCTGAGTGGGAATCAAGCCTGGACGTAGTTCGAAAACTACTGGGGATGGTACGGTATTTGGGAGTCACCCGAGGTTTGACTGTTTTTGGGAAGTCGCCCTAAGATTTGATGATAATGTTCTTTTAGAAAAGTAGTTGACTAAGATATGCTTTCATACCTGTGTTGTGCTTACCTGTAGCTGCCGGAAGGACTGAGGCTACGGCTGATGGTGATGAAGAGTTGTTGGATCGCCGTTCGCGGGGCTGTTTCTGCTGACGATTTGCTGTCTTTGAAGGCATTTTGACCTGAAGGAGGAGTTTGGTTGAGTCTGCATCTTACTGGTGATCGTCAACCTTGTAGAAGTTGTTGAGCTTGTCTTCACATTGGGACTTCTTGCTTTTGAGAACTTTGTGTCTCTGACCGAATTGTATCTGAGAACTTGGCGTCCCTGACCGATTTGCATTTGAGAACTTGGCGTCTCTGACCGTATTGTATTTGGAAATTTGGCGTCCCTGACCGAACTGTATTTGAGAATTTGGCATCCCTGACCGGTTTGCATTTGAGAGCTTGGCGTCTCTGACAGATTTGTATTTGAGAATTTGGCATCCCTGACCGGCTTGCATTTGAGAGCTTGGCGTCTCTGACCGATTTGTATTTGAGAACTTGGCGTCCTTGACCGATTTGCATTTGAGAGCTTGGCGTCTCTGACCGTATTGTATTTGAGAACTTGGCGTCCCTGACCGATTTGCATTTGAGAGCTTGGCGTCTCTGACCGTATTGTATTTGAGAACTTGGCGTCCCTGACCGATTTGCATTTGAGAGCTTGGCGTCTCTGACCGTATTGTATTTGAGAACTTGGCGTCTCTGACTGATTTGTATTTGAGAACTTGGCGTCCCTGACCGATTTGTAGACACTGGAGGTGGTCTTTATTAGGGGCTGTTTTCATCCATTTGTGGACATTGGAGGTCGTCTTTGGTGAAGATCATCCTTGCCGAAAAGGGGGATTTGATTTCACGTTTGAATTCCTGCATTCGTTAGTGAAGAGGAAGATGCATATATGGCATTCATGATGGCGGATGCGTGCATAGAACCAAAAATGATTATGAGATGATGCATTTACTTGCTTTCGAAGATGCATTTGGCCTAAGCTTTTGGCAGGGAAATTATGATTTACGATCTTCAATCACTTAGGATTGTTCCTATTGACTCAAGTTTTGTGCATGCTACATGAGCCCTTGGGAGATTTTTGTGGGGATGCATGGGTATGGAGACTGCTTGGAACAGATTTTGAGCAAGTGGGGGGGTGAGCGCCCTCGATCGCGATTAAAACAGCGGCTGTTGATGAGGTTTTGTTAATAGTATCACATGGACCTCAATTTTGATGAGATTGGATTCGGATCCCGGGACTTGATTGAAATTTTCCCTCTCATTCTTGGTCATTTGAAGGCGTGCTTGACGAGGCTCTAGGGCACGTTGATACGAGTGAAGCTTCTTTCATTTGGGTGAGTGTGACTTTGGCGAAACCTTATCCGGAGAATGGTTTGATGGAATTGCTAATGCCGGGAGAAACCCTGATCTTGAATTCCGATGCTACGGGAAGCTGCCGTGTACCAAGTTCTGAAGCTGAAATTCTTTCTTGCGGCTTGATAAAATTTGGGTCCAAAGGACCACCTTGACAAAGCCCCCGGATCCTGAGTAGGCAAAGTCCAGATTTTGAAGAGGCGACTTGGCGAGTCTATCTCGTAGTGAAGAACCCAACGTGGACCCAAAGATGACTATATAAGCCCCGGCTTGAAGAGGCGCTACGGGAGAACACAGGAGAACCGCTTAGCAAAGCCCCGGCGTGAAGAAATTCGCAGTAGTCTTACGGAGGGGGCACCCATCTTTTCGGACCTTAGTCAACCGGCCCAATGGACCGGACTCGAAATGTTTACGTGCGGGGGCACATCTTTCGAAAAGTGGGAATGAATCCCGATTTTGTGTATACACACTCGCTTTAGGTTTGACTCTTTTGAGAGAGTATAAGCATCACAAGGTGTGGAAAAGTGTATGGAAGCCCTGGCGACGTAAAGACGATGTTTGGCTCTATTTCCCAATGATGTAGAAAGAGAAGACTCGCCGAGACACTTGAAAACTTGTCTTATACGTGATGATCACAAAGGCTGCTTAAAACCCTTTGTTAATGTTCGGGTTATTCAATCCCTAAATCTGATATGAACAAATATTTTGATTAATCACAAGGAGAAAACCAACTGATATCGAGAATCAAGCTCGGAAGGGCGGAAAGTGTATAGGGACGATCCTTGATGAGACCGGATTTTTTTTTTGAGATTTGTTTGTGATTTCGACCGGACCATTTCTGGTTGCCTACGTTCCCTCCATTATGAAGAGCTCAGGTCGCCGTAGTTCGGGCTTATCCCGAATGAAGAGAGAATGAGTGCGAAAATTCAAGACTTTGAGGTTCTTTTGGGAATTTGAGGATTGTAGATTCGAATAACATATCCCCTTAGAGTGTCCATGAAAGACACGGATGCGAAGCCCCAGTGGGACATCCACGGCAAGTGTTTGTGGAGTAGAAATGAATTATGCTCACACGAATCAAATTTGAATTTGCACAATCTTTGATTGGTAATTTTGAGTCAAAATGGATTAGATTCCAATTTAAGCAAGCAATGAACCATTAATTTGAAATTGCTATCCGATAGGAATTGCAGCTGGGTTTTCGGGCTTCGATCGGCCATCGGGTAATTTTGGAAGTTATGACCTCTTAAAGTGAGAGGTCGGCTGGGCCTTTTGCTAACTGAACCTCTAAAAATGAGAGGTTGGCTTGTAGGGATGTGTTTGGGAAATCTATGGCGGGGAAGATTGATTGCCTCCAAGAATGAGAGGTCAAATTTTGACTTTGGCCAAAGGCGAGGGTAATGGGAGTATCCTCTAAAATCGAGAGGATGGCTTAGGATTGATTTAAGGTAATGGTGAGAGGACGTCCGAGCTATTGACAACTTTTTGCGATCTTGCGAGAATTCAGGCTCCTTTTTGATCATTGGAGAGCTTCTTGAGAAGTCGGGAAACTTTTGAGGATCGACAGTTCTTCTTTTTTTTTTTGTTTTTTTTGTTTTGTTTTTTTTTTTTTTGACTTGGAAAGCCTCCTGAGGAGTTGAGGATTATCTTTGTCCTTCCTTCATGGCTTGATGACTTGGAAAGCCTCCTGAGGAGTTGAGGATTATCTTTGTCCTTCCTTCATGGCTTGAGATATTTTGCGCATCGCCGACTCTCGAAGCTAACTTCTCGGGCTCGCTTGGATTTTCTCTCAGTATGTAGCAAAAATGATGGCTAAACCGGGTTTCGAAATACACCGATCTTGAAATGAAAGGGTAGTATTTAGTGAGGGTGAGGTAATGGCTTTCCTATGGGTGAAAGGTTTCAACCGCAATCCCTACTGGATGATCTAAACGAGATTAAGTCTTCATTGCTTGCTTAAGCTTTATATGAGAAAAGATCCATGCAAATTCATCGAGCAACGAGATGATGAGGATGAAAGGGATGTGAGCATATGAGATGCAAGATGGGGAGTTGGTAAGCCCCAATTTGAGAAGGATATCAGTTGATTTTCTCACTCCGATTAATTTAAATATTAATTATTTCAAAGAATTAGTGGTTGAGCAGCACAAGTGATCATTTTGGATAAAACCACTTCAATTAAGTGTAACGTGGGTGCGCAAGTGATGTCTCGAGTCTAGCAAGAAAAGAAAAAGACTTATATAAAAGTTAGACATTTAACTACTATGTCCAAAATGGACTACAACGACAAATGTCCAGGAAGGACTTAGGTGAAAGAGAAGTACTAGAACCTACGAAGGTTGACTTAAAAGACCATTTTAAAGATAGGTAGCCCCTAGTCTAGCCGCTCTTTGCTGTTGGACCATGCATCTACTCTTCGACGCTGGAGATGGGGGCTATTGCATCTTTCCATCGGGATTTCTTTGGCAATCTCTTGTTTAATCCAACCATTTTCATCGTCTGCGATGGTGGTTCACCGACCTCACAAAGGGGCGAGTCAAATTCCATTATGCCCACAAGTCTTGGATCACCAAACTCGACCATGTTGACATTCGGGTTGTTGTTTCTAGGGAATGGGTTACTGATAGTATTGGGCCCTTCAGGCACTTCTAACCTCCCTTGCTCAATCAACCCTTGGATTGCCTTTTCAAGGGGACGCAATCATCTGTCAGTGCCCGTGGTGCGATGAAAGGCACAATGCTTGGAAGTATCCGGAGGAGCATTGGGGTTTCTAGGCGATAATTTTCCAAAGGCCGGAGCAAACCTTCTCTCACCAAACCTCTGAAGATATCACTCAAAGGCATCCCAAAGTTTCTCAAGTCTTGGAGCCGGATCTGGATGCATCGGGTTTCTTGGGAACAAAGGAAGTGGCATTGTTACGATCTGTCCCGCGTAGCTAATCGCCTCTTTGCCTTTAGCGAAAGCGAGAGTAGTGTTGGAGGGAGGAGCCCGATATCCGTGGCAAAAGTGCAGCTTCGGCATTGATTGTAAGCCTTTTCAAACTTAGCCCCGGAATTAACCATTGCACGCAAGTCGGCGTAGGGGAAGTGGCGAGGAAGCTCTCAAATGCGGTTTCAAGCATGGCGAAAGATGTCTAAGCGCTCCTCGTCGAGGAGGAGGAATGGCCATTTCACTAAGCTTCGGGTTCCACCTTTTATAGAAATCCCCAATATTCTCATCGTGGCGCCGCACCGTTGTCTGCAGTCAACTCGTTTGTCTCCCATTCCAAGTTGGCTTTATACTTATACGTAAGAAATGCTTGGTAATCTGTTCCCAGCGGCCCTAGCTTCGCTGCAATCGGAAAAACCATTTCAAAGCCCACGACTTCAAAGAGAGACTAAAGTAATAGGCCAACCTTGCTGGTTTGTGCATCCCTTAGCCTTCATTGCCAAAGTATAGGTGTCCAAGTGAGTTTTAGGGCATGCACTCCCGTCAAACAATTCCAGAGTGGGCATCACAAACTTGTGAGGCGGGGGACAATCGAGTCGGGATACGTAGGCCGAAGAGCGGTGTTCTTTTTGGCGGTCAATTCAGCAATCTGTGCTTTCATTTCCTTGTGTTGCTCCATAAACCAAGCCAACTGGGGATTCAAAGGTGGAGCGGGAATTCTGAGCCGATATTCGAGCTAGGAAGAGGACTAGGCTGTTGGTGGTGCATTGGTGGAAGGAATACCATATCCCGGAGCATAGGTGAAAACTTGTCCTTGGCCCAAATTACCCGGGGAGTGTAGGTAGGAGGCTGGGGCAAAAGGATAGAACCCGGCGACTTCTTTGTTGGCTTCCAATCGGCGAGAGAAGATGGAGGCAGATTCGAGGTAGCCGGATGGCTTGGATCTCCGGAGTGAGGCCCATAAGTAGGCTTAAGTGCGGGCTGCTTTGTCCCTGGTTGTTGAATTGCATGGTGGTTGCGGCAAGAATGCATAGCCTGGAGGATACTTGTGGTCTGGTGATTCGGATGAAACCGGGATGGAGGTTTGGTAACCCATCAAACCACGAGTGATAAATGGATTTGTGAAAAGTGTGAGGAGCGGTTGAACCGGTACCATTACGAGGAGGGCTCTGGCGTGGCCCCGAACCGGGCGTGGCGGCATTCCAAGCTGTGGTTGTGAAGGTCCGGATTGATCGGTTCCGGCTGCGGTGGGATTCCAATCTGCTGTGGCATTCCGAGGTATCCCCAACCGTGAGAGGACATTCCGTGCCGACTTTGCCCCACCGAGGAGCTGTGAACGATTCGTCCCATCGAGGCGGGGATCCGGTGGTCGACCCGAGAGATCGAGGAGCATGGGTTACGGTAGCACCGAAGGGGTTGGTAGTGGCATGCTTTGGAGTAGTCGGGCGACGAAGATTAGGATTGGAGTCTTCCTCTTCTTCCACGGTGAAAGTGCCATTGGGGTTAAGGCTAGCGGCCGGACCATGGCTCTTAATAGCCTCCATAAGGCTATTCGAGTGTGCTTCTGTCGCACTCTCATACGTTACGCTAAGCGATTCCACTTTGCGGTTCTATCCGAGGAGTCCGGGAGGCGGAGTGACGTTGTCCCCTCGTTATCGGCGATGCGGACATTACGAAACCGGAGTTGAAACAAACGGTGAAGGCGATGATGCGCTTGACTCTTCCCAAGCTGATCAAACGGTGACCCGGTGCCCGAAACCAAGCTTTGTGCGGAGGCTGCGGGGGAAAGACACGAGGGTTCGAGATGGTGGGATTTGAAGGAAGGTAGGTGTTTGGGCTTAAGGCTCACGCAACATGCGATTATTTGTTCATGTTTACTTAAAACACGCTTTATTAACCTAATCGGTTGGAAAAGATTGCTCTTCTTTTCGCAAACTACTCGATTCTGGATCAATGGGCCCCGTCACTACGTCTATAAGCCCCTCGTATTCCACCCGTATTTCGACCTCCCGGGGTGGACGGCCCGGGCGAGGGTCCTATAGGGCAAGCGGATCCCACCTACCGAAAGAAAACGATCCTAGAAGTCGGCGGGTAATCGAGTCTTAACGAGCATTCGATGTAAATTACGGACAAAGGCGACGTCAAAGTCAAGATCACGTCCGAGGAGCTCGACAAAAAGTCGGCATGATTTGGGTAGTAAATGTCCACAATTGACTTTGACTTGTCGTCGGTTAGGCCGTAATTAGGCATGGAATAACCGTTAATCCTTGATGACTCGGTGTCATCTTTGGGAGTCGGTGTATAATTTGTGCCGATCGAGCCAAAGTCAAGGCGCCGGTCAATATCTTGGTCAAAGTCTGCGGCGGAAAACCGGCGGAACTTCGGCGATTAGGGTCCCGAAAGATATCGAGTCGGTATGCCGACAAAGGCTTGAAAGGAAAGGTCTATACACGGACGGGGCATGACACGGACCGGACTAAAAACCAACCCGGTCTCGGACAAAGTGTGTCACGGACAAGTGCATGGTCGACACGAGGCTCCATGGGATGTTTGGGTAGTCCTGTGCTCGTCCGAGAGGCGTAATAAGACCAAACGGACCGCGACAAGGATTTCCCCGGGTTAGGGACGTAGTGTGCAGTGTACGGTCACGTGCGCGTAGTGTGCAAGCAGTCTATATTCTTTTTCTGAGTAAAATAGAGATTTTTATGTGTCTTAAAAAGCATGATGCATGATTTTTTTTTTTGAAAATTTTTTTTTGAAAATCAATGAACACATAAGCACATAATCACAAAAATTCCGACAGTTAGGGACATTATTCCGACAGTCAAAATTTTGACTCCTTTTTCGAGGCGGCCAAAACAAACACGAAAATGTGCAAAAATCAACACACACAAAACAAAGGACTTCAAATGTCGGGACGGAAGCTTGACCCTCAAAAGTTTTTCTCTCTTTTTTTTTTGAAAAGATAAAACTTGTTAATTCCCCAGCGGAGTCGCCACTGTGATGTACCCGATTTTTTTTTGAAATTCAAACGGAGTCGCCACGCCATTTTAATTTTGAGGGCCAAAACTTTGAAAAATGCCCGAGATTAGAGATTTGGGTTCGGAGGTCATGTTACGCGTCGGGAAGGACGTTAGTGTGCACCCGGCGCGCCTCGCAAAACGAGTCTTCCAAACATTTGAAATCCTTTGTTGTGTGTGTGTGTGTGTGTGTTTGACTAAAATGAGTTGAAAATGAGAAAAACAAAAATGGGGAACTCTTTATAAGACTTTGAACAATCCCCAAGATTTTTGGTGTGATTTTTGGATTGAGTCTTGGCATTCAAAAGATTTTTGAATTTGAAAAGCAATTCTGCCAGAATGAAAGAAGGCAGTTGACCCTTGACTTTGAAATGGACTTAAAGGCTTCAAAACCTCAGAATCTGGGGAAAGTCCGAGAATGAAAGTTGCTTAAAACACCCTAAATAGGGTTTCTGCAAAGGAACTTTCCATTTTTGGAGTAATTTGAGGGGTCAAAACCTTCTGGAAATCTCAGATGTGAAATCTGGATTTCCAGAAGCTGATGAACTGGCCTCTAAGAGAAAAATTGAAAAAAGGAGTTTTACTCACTAAAAAAATAAAATAAAAATATTTCTGGAAAGCTCTGGATATTGGATACAAAAAGTATTTTGTAGTCAACACTCAATTCCAAGTTTTACTGGGTCCAAAAAATAGGAAAATAGACTGAGGTCTCAGAACAATGCTACTGGACAGCAAGATGTTCTTGAGGGAAAATGTGATTTTTGGGGGATTTGCATCTATGTTCACCCCATTTTCATCCCTAGACTTGATACTACTACTTTTTGTTAAGTGGTTATCATATTCAAGTCATCCTTGGGGAATTTATGGGGTTTAAACATGTCCTTTGCAAAGGGAAAGGGGATATTTTGTAGAAATGAAATTAAAGAGACAAATCAACTAGAGATTTAAAATGTGGACCATTTGAGATGGTCATTCATGAAGATGAACTTCAAGATGACCATCTTGGGTCAAAACTTAAGTCAAACTAGACATCAAGTAGATCCAAGTAAGAAGAACAAGATGAACAAGAAGTTAAAAGAGGATTTTAGGATTTTGAGAAGGAGGGCTTTACCAATGGTGACACCCTATCTTCCTAGGCTTGGAATTTGACTTGAGGAGTATCAAGATTTGGTGTTTGGCTTGAGGAGTATCAAGGTTTGGTGTTTGGATTTGTGTTTGGAGTAAGATTGGGAAAGAGTCAAGAGAAAATGGTGGCAATCTAGGGATTCCCACTGTTTTCTCTCTATATTTCGCCAGAGTTTCGTTGCTGTGATCAAAATTGTCTTGTGTAAACTGAGAGAGGAGGGTTCAATTTATAGGACACTGTGAGTGTCAATCATATCCGCGCGGATAGGGTTCGACGCGTGCACTGTTCATCTGCTACAGTGTAGGCTGTTGGACAGGAGGAATATTTTCAGAAAATTCAAACTGATTGCTGTTTTTCAACATTCTTAATTCGGATTTTTCCAATTTCTTTTGCTTTTTGAGATTCTTTTCTTGGTTTAACTTTAAATGGCAATGCCCATTTTACCCTTACTTTGTTAGAAAAGTTAGGAATGTTTAGGAATTGTTGGAATTGTTATAACTTTCGTTAATTTTCTAACGAAAATTCTAACAAGCTCAAATTGAAGCACTTACACTAAGCTGCTGAAAATAAGAAGGTTTGCATTTAAAATGGATAAAGAAGGACATTGATAAAGAAATTCAAGGGGTTTCAAAATTAAAGCTAGTTTAAGGCTAAGGAACTGCCAAATTGACAAGAAAAATTCAAATGAAATAGATAACTAAAGTACATAAATTATTAATGGTAAAGTGGATATTCCTGTTGTACTCAGATAAAAAAAAATAGTAGGATGATGACTACCATCTAAGTGAACTTTATAAATACATTTGCTTCGACAAAAGTAAACTTTAAAATGTATCAGAAAATTCACAAACTTTGATGTGCTTACATAATTCAGTTATGTTTCATTTTCAATAGAAGTAGTCACATTAGTGATATGCCCAAAGCAACACTCAAACGAGATGAACAGTCACATTAGTGATATGCCCAAAGCTCCTCAAAGAATTTGTTTGTTGCAATTAAATTTATTAAGTTTTAACTTTTACGTTTTAGTACCTCAATAAATTTTATAAGTTTCTAGTTATTTTTCAACAATTACTAATTCAACTACATAACTCCTATTAGTTTCAATTAGTCATTAAATAATTTAATTTAATTTATTCACATACTTAAAAATACCAAATAAGCTATTAAAATTTTAAACTAACACAATATATTCACAAATATAATGCAATGCATGAAATGATGTGCAACACACGCCACATACACGTGCTCAACATGTGATCAAAATAGTGTCTAGGTTTAGGGTCGTTACATCTCTCCCCCTTAACGGCTTCAATCAATTGAGATTAAAGAATAGCCAATTCTTGGGTTTGAGATTCAACCTTGGCTTGGAGGGAGCGGTTTGAATCAGCCAGAGAGCGGTTTGATTCAGTGACCTTGATCATATGGCCTTGATTAGCAAGAAGTTGGCCTTGGATCAAATGGAGGGTAGAGAGAATTTGGGTGTAATCAGAAGGAGGGGCGGTTGAGGAGGAAGGTGTGGTTTGGGTAATTGGAGTGGTTTGGGTAGCAGGAGCGGTTTGGGGAAGTTGGGTGTGAAGGGTTTGGAATATCATGGGAATGGGAATTGTATGAGGTTGGGTAGGAGGGGGTGGAATGGGAAGTGTTTGAGGTAGAGTGGTTAGGGGCGCGATTTGTGTTTGAGGAGGGATGTTAGTCTGATGTGGGGGTGAGTTAGAAGTAGAGGCTGTGTGAACGGAAATGGGGGTTTGCCGTTTGGGTGATTGCGGTTTAGGTGAGGGAGGAAGGGAAGGTTCACCGCGGTTTGAGCGAAGAGGGGAAGGAGTAGGTTCTTTGCGGTTGGAAGTTTAAATGGGTTGGCCTTTAGAAGTTTGGGGGACCAGACCTTGAATGCATTTGAAAGTGGGGGGGTTTGGTAAGAGGAATGGTCAGAAGAGTTAGAATCAAAAGGGAGTTTCAGGCTTGAAACAGAGGAGGAAGATTTAAAGGGAGAGGGATAGGGTGAGGGTTCAACTGGCTTTCCCTTCTTGGAGGATTTCTTTGCCCTCATTTTCATTCTCTTCTTAGGAGTCTCCCCCTAAATTGGTGCAGTGGTTTGAAGGTGGATAGCTGAAGAAGGTTAGATTTGCGAAGGAGATTTGGAAGGTTGTTGTTGGATTGGGGATTGAGGTTGGGTTTGGATAGGAGATTGCGGTTGGGTAAGTTGCGATTGAGGGGTTGGTTGAGGTTGGGGAGGAGGAATTGGTTGTTACGGTTGAGGAACATACTGCGGTTTAGGAGGAGGTGTGGTTAACTTTCCCTTGGCTGCCCTCCTTTCAGCAGCTTGTTTCTCCAATCTCTCCAATTCAAGCCTATGAAATTGAAGAAGGTCTTCATCATTAATTATCTTCTCCCTAACCTCCTTTGCAGCTCTTACTCTAGCAACCAGAGAAGGAATGGTAGAGTCTTCTTCTTCATCATCATCATCATCATCTCCCATCCTCTCAATCTCTTCAACTATCTCTTCATCAACCTCTTCATCCACGAGGGTCTTCTTCTTTGGCTTCTGACTAGGACCAGCACCAGCAGTAGAATGCGGTTTAGGGATAGGTGCGGTCTTGGCTCTATTTGCAAGTGGTTCATCTCCAGCCTACTTCCTTGCCTTCTTGACCGCTTTGCCAATTGGTTTATTTGCGGTCTCAGGATTCATCTGGACATAATGCTCCTTGGAGGGAAGGGTGTCAGCCTCCCAGATCTTCTTGTAGTCTCCATCTCCAAACTTGAATATGAATATGTGGCAAACATTCAGACCAAGGGTTTTTTCAGAACCCCATTCTACCATCAGTTCAGGGTTAGCCAATCTGAGGTCTTCAAGGGGTTGGAAGTTTAAAAGGAGTGCGATCAGGAGTCTGCAAAAGGGCCTCCACCGTTGATCAACTCCTTTCTCCTTGGATGGATAGGTAGCAACATGAGCAGAAAGTTCTCTGAAGAGGATCTTAGGCCAATGAAGATGAATTTCACTATACATTGCTGAACAATACATCCATTGATGGCTTGTAAAGTTGTTGACGCGATTTCATCCTGAATATCCTGATCAACTTTCTCAGGTGCATTGGGAACTCAAAACTAGAAAGTACTTCTTATATCCAGATAGTCAATTGTGACATCCAGCCCTTCCACATTTGCGATTAGGTAGGATACCTTTCTTCCATCATCCAAGATTTTGACTCCTAGAGTGGCATTGGAGTAGAATTGATCCACAAAAGAAGGAATGGTGAAGGATTGCTTTTTGGAGAAGAGGGGTAAGATTCCTGAGCTTTCATCTTCCTGATCATCTCTCTGCCTAGGGCATCATGCATCAACTCAGTTTCATTTATTTCCCAGCCTGGCAGGAAAAAATGAGGATCCTACAAAGTGAAAATAAAAAGTTAAATCCATTTAAAAGATCACAGTTTCACTTGCGGTTTTGAGCACTTCATGCGGTTTAGCAATGGTGCGGTTGAGAGAATAAAATTTCTCAACTCCAAGTGAACTGTGAAATTATGCCAAGGAAATAATCTTGAGAACAGATTTACTAGTATGTGGCATTGTAATCCAAAGTTATCCCATACTTCCAAAAAGTGCCTATGGGGAAGGTCTTGGTTTTCAGCCTATATACTAGGCAAAAATTCAAGGAAACATAATGACAAGGAAGAAGTAGCATGAGGTTTAAATGCCATGCGGTTTAGATCAACATAAATATGAGCAACATAACATCTAATAAAAAAAATCAGCATGCAGTTTCAAATAAGAGGAATATGCGGTTTAACATCTAAGGAAGCATGTGGTTTTTCTGTCAATTGTGCAAGCTGCATAATATGCATTTGAATATCCTACAAGATCGAAATTCAAATCTTTGGAATACCAAAGTCCAAGATTAGTAGTTCCAGAGAGATAGCGGATTATATGCTTGATTGCACTTAAATGTGCTTCTCGAGGATCATCTTGATAGCGTGCACATACACAAACACTAAACATAATATCTGGCATACTAGCAGTTAAATAAAGTAATGAGCCAATCATACCTCGATACAAGGTTTGATCAACCTTCTTACCTTTTAGATCTTTGTCTAGCTTATTGTCGGTAGCCATGGGAGTATCGTATGCTTTTGCATTTTCCAGTCCAAACTTCTTGATTAACTCCTTTGTGTATTTGGCTTGGCTGAGAAAGATTCCTTCTTCACATTGTTTGATTTGAAGCCCGAGGAAGAACGTCAATTCTCCCATCATGTTCATCTCAAACTTGCTTTTCATTAGCTTTTCAAAACGCTTACATAATAATTCATAAGTAAAGCCAAAAATAATATCATCAACCTAAATTTGAACAAGTAATAAATGATTATTATATTCAATAATGAATAGAGTTGTATCAATTTTACCACGTTTGAAGCCTTTTTCTAGTATAAATTTAGATAGAGTCTCATACCATGCCCTTAGAGCTTGTTTGAGTCCATACAAAGCTTTTAGGAGTTTGTAGACATAATTTGGAAATTTTGAGTCTTCAAATCCAGGCGGTTGGGCAACATACACGATTTCTTGAAGTTCACCATTGAGGAAAGCACTCTTAATGTCCATTTAATATAGCTTGAAACGCTTGCAAGATGCATAGGCCAGGAAAATTCTGATTGCTTCTAGTCTTGCAACTGGAGCAAAGGTTTCATCGTAGTCGATTCATTCTTCTTGAATATATCCTTGTGCAACCAACCTTGCTTTATTTCTGGTGAAGCTTTCATTCTCATCCATCTTGTTTCTAAGCACCCACTTTGTTCCTATCACTCCTTGATCATGAGGTATAGGCACTAATGTCCAAACCTTACATCTTTCAAATTGGTTGAGTTCTTCTTGCATAGCAATTACCCAACTGGAATCTTGGAGTGCTTCATCAACTTTCTTGGGTTCAATTTGAGATAACAAAGAAGTATGCTCGTCATAGTTTGATCTCCTTGTTTGAACTCTGAAAAATAAATCACCAATCACATTAATGACAGGGATACCTTACAGATGGATTCTTTAAGCTACTACTGTGAGAGGGACGCTGGAACAAGTACACGAACATATGTGGAAGAGAGAGAGGAAGAGGGAGAGGGAGAGGGAGAGGAGGAAGAGGAAGAGGGAGAGGAAGAGGAGGGAGAGGAAGAGGGAGAGGAGGAGGGGGAGGAAGAGAGATATGGGGAATGATATAATGATGAAGATAATTATTCAAATTATGAACAAAATATTGGGTCCCTTATAAATGATGATCGTGATGATGTATATGATGATTATAGTAGTGCTACTGATGTTAGCAAGAATGAGGGTGATAATGGGGTGAGGGAAGATTTAGGGTTATATTTGGTTGGTTACGAACAGCCGCAAAATAACATGTATGAGAGAGCAGACTATCAATTTTATGGTGATATTGGGGAACGATCAGAGATTTATGATAATAACAAATGTAACTTTGATGATTGAAATGGAGAATTTGATGATATTGCCAAAGGTATGCGCTTTTCAAAGAAGTATCAGGTGCAACATAAAATGAAGATGTTTCATATTAAGAAAAATCTGCTCTTCAAGGTAAAAAGAAGCACAACCCAAAAGTGGAGTATTCAGTGTTTGGTGAAATATTTTCCATGCAATTTATTTGTGAATGTGAGTTTGAAGAAGAGTGGTTATTGAGAAATAACCAAGTACACGGGTCCTCATTCTTGCTTGGGTACATAAGTTACCGAAGATCATCAAAACTTAGATGCTAAGTTCATAGGACGAGAAGTTTTGGAACTTGTTAAGGCTGATCCCGAGGTGAAGATTGCAGTTGTCAAGGCAACAATAAAAACATTACATGGGAAGGATGTTTCATATAGAAAGGCATGGTGTGGTAAACAAAAAGCCATTGCAGAGGCATATGGAGACTGGGAAGAATCTTACATAAGGTTGCCACGTTTGATAGCAGCTATCCAAAAATGGAAAACTTGAACAATTGTGGAGTCCTCCTCCTCTTGGCGCTTTAGGTATGTTTGATCGTGTGTTTTGGGCATTTGGCACTTGTTTAGAAGCATTCTCTTATTGTCGTCATGTTATTTCTCTTGATGGCACATTCATACATGGAAGATATAAAGGGGTTATACTTATTGTTATGGGTGTTGACACGAATTATTGTATACTTCCTCTCGCATTTGCTATTGTTGAAAAAGAGGACTTCCGTAATTGGTGATGGTTTCTACATCTTCTTTGCAAACATGTTATTAAGGGTCATAATATTTGCTTGATATCTGATCGACATGGTGGCATCCTTTGCACAGTTGATGCCTAAGAAGCCGATGTCCTGTGACGCTTGGTCTTGGGCGAGACGTTCCTGGGCATAGGCCGGATGGCGACCGGTACCCGATACATGTGGGGAGGGAGTCCCGCTATGCTGACCATGTGGTTGAGGGAGAGGCTGCAGATGATGCCTAAGAAGCCAATGTCCTGTGACGCTTGGTCTTTCTCGCGACGTCCTCTGGTGATAGGAGGCAATCAGGCTGAGCTGGAGCTCTGGATGGCCAGACTTTGCACGCATCACTTGCGATGGTGGGTTCCCCATTGGAAGTTACAGACTTGCAGGACCGCTCAGGAGGGTCTCGTTGATTGTCGAGTGTCGGGCCGTCTCGCACGTCTTTCTATATTCCATCATTGGTTCTCGCGGCAAGACGGGCCGGAGCAGATGCCACCGATCGATCTCGAGTTATGCCGCTACCTTTGAGGTGGGATCTTTGCGGATGGAAGATCCTTCGACGCTATTGCCGATCACCCGGTGGTGGCAATACACGTCCTTTCCCGCGTGGTTCTCTTTCACCGGGAGAGAGGGCACCGTTACTGTCGACGTAGTATCCGAACCGGTACGAAGAGTGTATGGGGAGACACGAGATGGCTCTCTTTTTGAGACGGAGTGAGCCGTTGGGTGCCGATCACCCGGACACTCGACCTTGAGGAGGACAAGCGAGGGCTAACCCCGGGAATCGTGCGCGATGCCATGGCTGATTATGTGGCAAGTGCTAATCGGGATGCCAATCAAAGCACTATGATGATGGCTCGAAGCGAGGCGGCTCGAGACAGAGCCAAAGAAAGGATCGTGTTGACGGCCCGCGAGGCTTGACGGAGGCGTCGGGAAGAGTCCCCGAGCCGAGTAGAAGGCCTACCTGAATATTTCCTGCGAAGGTGAAGAACACTCGCCGGGGAAAAGGGAAGGGGAAGAAGGATGACGGACCTAGTACGGGAAACTAGGTTGACCTTGCCGTCCAGTATCCACCCATTGTCATTGCAGACACATTAATTGATTAATGTTTTATTGTAGTTTTGCTAGCGTGTAGCGAGTCAAGAGTTGACCGTGCTTGAACTCATCAAAGAATGTTTTAACCGTTATGAATTTGTAGGTTAAATGAAAAGAGTTTTTCGAAACACAAGCAATTGATGCTTATTGTATTTTTTTGCTTTTTATACCGAACCAAAGATGGCCGCCACGTTCCCTTTTACAATTGGACTAAGGGGCTCGAGGTCACCGTAGTTCGACACTTTAGGTGAATTTGAGAAAAACAATGACAAAAGAAGTGCGACTGCTTTTTACCTGGATCATTAGCGGGAATGTATCCAGTTGGGTATTACTCTTTTAGCACTTTAATTTACGGAGGGGACGGTGTATGGGGAAGGTGAGTTGACTCTTGCTCTTCCGCAAACGAAGTATTCCGGAGCTTGCTTCCGTTCACGGGGTTAACGAAAGGGTTTCCGTCCAAGTCTGCTAGCTTCATGGCTCCTCCGGAGAAGATTCTTTGTACCACGAACGGTCCTATCCAGGTAGGCTCCCACTTTCCGAGGGGATTGGTCTGCGTAGGAGGCTTTTCCTTTAGCACCAAGTCGCCTTCTCTGATGTCCCGGATCTTGACTTTCTTGTCGAATGCTCGAGCCATTCTGCTCTGGTAGGCTCGAGTGTGTTCCATGGCTTTCAATCTGCGCTCGTCGAGTAGAGCATGTTCGTCGTGACGGCTCTGTAGCCATTCGACTTCATTGATCCCGCTTTCCAAGAGGACTCGGAGGGATGGAATTTCCAATTCCACGGGTAACATCGCTTCCATTCCGTAGGTAAGTGCGAACGGATTCTCCCCTGTGGCGGTTCTGACTGATGTTCGGTATCCCCAGAGGGCTAGATGTAGCTTTTCGGGCGCCCCGACCTCCGGTGGTCATCTTTCGATTATCATGGCGAGAGTCTTGTTGGCTGCCTCTACTGCACCATTGGTTTGTGGTCTGTAAGGAGAAGACCTGTGACGTGTGACTCGATTCGGCCGTAGTTGGTCACAATCTCCTTCAAAGTGGGTCCCATTATCGGAGATGATCTCGTTGGGCACTCCGTATCGGCACAGGATGTTCTCTCGGATGAACTCGGCCACCTTCTTAGAATTCGGCACTCTGTACGATCCGGCTTCTACCCATTTGGTGAAGTAGTCGATCGCGACTAAAATGAACTCGTGACCATTGCTCCCTGGAGGAGTGATCTTGCCGACGACGTCGATTCCCATGTGGCGAAAGGCCATGGCGTAGTCATGCAATAGCGTTCATGAGGAGGGATGTGATTGAGGTGGGAGAACCGTTGACATTTGTCGCAGCCTTCGGACGAACCGGATGCGATCTGTTTCCATTGATATCCAATAGTATCCCATACGGAGAATGATCTGTGTCAAAGCTCGGGCGTTCATGTGCGGACTGCAGGTTCCGTTGTGAACTTCGTTCATTAGCTCGCTAGCTTTTTCTTTGCTTATACACCGAAGGAGTGGTCCTTGGTGGCGCTTCTTGTACAACATACCCCCCAGAATGACGAAATGGGATGCCAGGCATTTTAATGCCATCAGGTTTTGGGCTTTGATCCCTTCTTTGTATTTTCCATCTTCACTTGTGAAGGAAGCTTCTCCGTTTTGGAGGTACCGGTAAATCTGATTGTACCAGGGTTCGTCGATCGTTTCTTTTTCTTTTTCGATCTCACAAAGCAATAGGCGGTGTTTCCCGTCCGCCTATTCCGAGGGGTTTTACCGCTTTCCCTTCGGGAATTTCGACAAGAGAGGCGAGGGTTGCTGTATGCGTCGCGAGCGGTTCCCGTCTCTTGGCAAATAGTGAAAAGAGATGTCCTTGAACCGAGCAATGAGCTCCTCCATGTACGCGTGGTACTTCGAAGGCCGGAATCTACCGTCTTCCATTTTTGGATACTTGATTGATGATCAATGCCGAGTCTCCATATACATCCACTCTAAGATGTTGCGCTCGAGGGCGGCTTCCAAACCTCGTCGCACGTGCTTCGTATTTTCTTTGCATTATTGGTTGCTTCAAAATTCGGCTTGATGGCTATGGGAGTATGATCGTCCTTGGGATCGACAAGGAGCATTCCAATGCCATTCCCCTTCTTGTTGGCTGCCCCATCGAAGAAGAGTTGCGCCGGTTTGCGCCGTCAAGTAAAAGATTCCATCGTCCGGAAATTGCGGATCGTGACCCTTAGGTTCACTGCTCGGGAAGTCGGCAAGGCGATCCGCCATTACTCGCCCTTTGTTGATTTTTCCGACCATGTACTTGATGTCGAACTCACCAGAAGAATGACCACTTGGCTAGCCGCATTGACAAGGATGGCTTGTCAAAGAGATATCGACGGGGTCCACTTTGGAGACCAGAGTACCGAATGCGACCGCATGTAGTGTTTCAGCTTCCCGACTACCCATACCAAGGCGGTACATGTTTTCTCGATGCTTTGAGTAGTGAGTTCACTTCCTTGAAGCTTTCGGCTTACGAAGTAGATTGCATGCTCAACCTTGGAATCTTTCTCGTTCTTGTGCCAAAGCATTGCTCCGATTGACGTGTCCATTGCTGTCGGATACGGGAGTAGTGGCTTGTCTTCATGTGGCGGGCACGTAATCGGGGATTAACCAAGTAGGTCTTGATCTTCTCGAAAATTTGTTTGGCACTCGGAGTCCCATTTGATGTCGGCATTCTTTTTCATCGGTTTGAACATGGGCTCGCAGAGAGATGTCAATCGGTTGATAAAGCGACGAGATGTCTTGAAGTCTTCCCATGAAGCTCTTTACTGGTCGGGGTTTGAGGTGGCTTCATGTCGATGATGGCCTTGATTTTTCTCAGGATCGGCTTCGATACCTCTTTACGTGACCATGTACCCCAGCACCTTGCCGCGCGCTTGACGCCAAAGGTGCACTTTGCCGGTTCAACCTCATGGAGTGTTTTCGAGTCCTGTGAAGAACTTCCTCGGATCTGTCATGTGCCGCATGTCCGATCCCTTGGAGTGGATGATCATGTCGTCGACATATACTTCGATTTCTTTGTGTATCATGTCATGGAAGAGGGTCATTGCGGCCCGGTAAGTAGCCCCAGCGTTCTTTAGACCGAACGGCATGACCGTGTAACAGTATGTCCCCCATGGAGTGGTGAAGGCGGTCTTGGCCTGATCCTCCTCGGACATCTTGATCTGGTTGTATCCAGCGAACCCGTCCACGAAGGACTTTACTTCGAAATTTGTCGTGGTGTCGACCAGCATGTCGATGTTAGGCAGTGGGAAATCATCTTTAGGGCTGGCCTTGTTGAGATCTCGGAAATCTACGCAGCATCTGACCTTTCCGTTGGCCTTGGTGACCGTCACGATGTTGGAGAGCCAAGTCGGGTACTCAATCACTCTGATGAAACCAACTCGGAGCATTTTCTCAATTTTTTCTTTAACTTGCAAGGACCACTCTGGCTTGATCTTGCGCAGCTTCTGCTTGACAGGCTTGGATTCGGGATCCAGGGGAATTCTGTGCTCCACGATTGAGGGATCGAGTCCTGGCATGTCTTGGTATGACCAGGCGAACACGTCAACATACTCCCGGAGGAGGCTTATCAGGGCTTCTTTTTCTGCATCGGCGAAGAAACTACCCACTTGTGTCTCTTTAGGCTCTTGCAGACCGACCCCGGAGCTCACTTTGGTCATAACCTCTTCGGCGGCTTGGGCCCAGGTTGTCCTCTTGGTCAACTACACGCTCGAGAACTTCTTTAATGTATTGTTCGTTTAATGTGTACGCTTCTTTATCAATTGGATTATTAACGTCTTTTAAGTTGTTTGTTAACTTATCGGTTGTTAAAGTGGCAATGAGAGGATACTCCGAAAGGTCGAGACTTTTCATTAAACAAGAACGGGAATACATGATTGGCTATAACATTATAGTCCTCCTGCGTAAGGCCGTTGGATGACTCGGGACTGGACTTTGACAAGGACCGACTCGGAGGGTTTGAGACCGGGTTTAGGGAGATGTGGGTGCGGGCCCGGCTTGTCTTCCAATTACACTGGCTTGCCTTTGAGTCGGTGAAAGTTACCCAATTCTTCGGTGGCATTCTTTGGATGCTTGATGAGGGTGCGGGGATCGAGAGGCTTGGCTCCCGCCGTCCCTATCATGGCGATCATGCTGTTGTCGGAGCCCCAGTCGATCAAGTTGGGCAACTCCATGACTTCTTCAAACAGACTCTGTAGAGCTGGTCCACTGAGAGCGTCTTCTATGAATTCTGGTTCCTTCTGCTTTGGACTTACTGTCTCAAATGTGGCCTCGGCGGCTGATCCGAACAACTTGTTTCCCACGGAGAGTACCTTGAGTTGCTCCTCCAAGTCCGGGATTCCCTTGAATGTGTACTCATGCTTTGGAGTGGTGGCGGTTGGTCCAGGTAGAGCCGTGATGTCGAGGAACGCTCCCCTTATCGGATTAGCTTTGAGTCCTCTGAAACGCTTGAGGTCCCGTGCTAGCTGTTCCATTCTTCCCGTAGTCTTGGTGCTGACTATCCCTGCTTCTTTCTCATCTTCATCAGTTCCACTGTCGGTCCCCTCAGTTCTGATGTCGGTTCCGCTGTCGGACCCCTCAGTTCTGCTGTCGGTTCCCTTGTTGGTCCCCTCAGTTCTGCTGTCGGTTCCGCTGTCGGTCCCCTCAGTTCTGCTGTCGGTTTCCTTGGTGAAGTAATGAGCGAGGACAAAGCCGTAAGGTCGGAGGTTGGGTGTGCCATCGGAGGTTCCCCTTTTGCGGGCTGCTGCCTTGGTGCGGGCGAGCCTTTTGTCTTCCTTGATGTCAGCTGGTGTTGGCACGTAGCCAAGCCCCTGGACCGTGGTGTGGTCCTTGACTTCAATAACTTGGTGTTGGCCTTGCAGCCTTTTGCCGAGCCCCAGTCCTGGGATGAAGTTCATGAGTTTCATCATCCTCATGGCGGGAGGAATCTGGTCGTGGGACAGTGGAAGGTCCACGTTGCATATTTGGATCTTGGAGGTCTCCGCAGTGAATCCGATTAATGGCATGTCATCATTATGCTTGATTTCCAATCTTTTGGAATGTCGTTGGTGCTGGTCCCCTCGGTGGTGACACTATCGCCGTAGACTGTGGTTAGCTCGTTGCCTTGCATGAACTTGAGGCACTGGTGAAGGGTGAATGCCACGCCATTGATTTGATGCAGCCCGGGGACGCCCGGGATGGGCTGTGAAAGTGATTGGAATGTCCAACACTTGGAATTCGATGGGGATCACCCATTTGCCGAACCAGATGTTGAGAGTAGCAACCCCGAGAACTGTACGGGAAGTAGAGTCATAGGCCTTGACGGTGTGGGTGAAGGCTTAAGATCTCGTGGGCTTGATATCAAGCGGAGTCCATCATCTTGGCGGGCAAGACATTCATTCCGGATCCTCCGTCCACCAACACGCGGGGAAGGCACGCTCGTCAGTGGATGTGATATAGAGCGGCTCGTTGTGATCGGCCCCAAATTTCGGAAGGTCCAAATCTGTGAAGGTGATAATGTTACCATAGTGGATGTTGCCAATCATCCTGAATGACTTCATGCGGGGTTGCGTCCACGGGGACCATGGTACGGGCTAGGCTTTCCTCTCGCTTGAGCTTGTGAGGATAAGAGGAGGTGAGCAGAGACCAAAGGGAAATGTTCGCCTGAGTCTGCTTGAGCCGAGTGAGGATCGGGTCCTCTTTCAAGGAATTTGCGTCTTCGGGCCGGCCGGATTGCAATTACAGCTCCGTCGGCTTTTTGGTGGCCTTAGGTGGTAATGCATGGATTTGACCCGATCGGGTTAGAACGCCGACATCGGGTTTGGTCCCTTCGAACATGCCGCTCCCGAGTTGAGCCATAGTTAGAGGAGGATTCCTCGTAGGATAGGGCCATATGTCTTCCCTCAACTCATTGATTGCGGATGAATTCCGGGAGCTTCGGCTTGACGGATTACGTCCCGGGATGCGGCTTAGGTGCCTCTGCGGGAGGTAGCCTACTGAGCTTGACGCAGCTTGTTCGAATGTCGCTGCACAACAAAGGGTTGCCTCGAATCGAACCTGCGTCGCTAACCCTCCTGGGGAGGTTGGAGAGTTCTCGGCTCAAGCGAACGGTCTCCTTGATCTCTTCACGGTATATCGCGTTCCTTTCCTTCTTCTTGAGCATACTTAGGGCATTCTGGAGTTGGGTCCGGCGATACTCGTGGTTTGCTAGTTTTCCTCCGCTCCGGGCCCGGATCAACCTTCTTGCGGCGGAACTGCGTCGAGAGTTAATGCCTGCGTTTCTTCCCATGTGAGAATAGCCGGTGCTTCTTTGAGCTGCGTGCGGCGGTCTAGGTAAACCTCCATCGGGGAGAGTTTTCTCCTACGCTTTATCTCGAGTGGCGGGTATGTCGGAAGGTGAGTACACGGCTTCCCGAACATCCGCCCATGTGGTGGTTCTTTGTCCCGATTGATCGTTTACGTAAACGAAGGCCGTAGATTGTGGAATTTCCACGAGTAGTTGCTCGAGACGAATTTCCATCCTCCTCTTGTTTTTAAATAGACCTTCCTCCCCTGAGTTGGCCTTTCAATTTGAGTGCGGTAATGATCCGTTCCCATCCTCCCGGGACCCTTGGGAGTCCGGTTTTGTTGACTTCATGCCCGGCTTGGAAGAGAATGGTTTCATCGTCTTCATCGTCGCTTTCACGAGAGAACTTGCTTTCCTCGGGAAGGTACGCGGCCGGGATTCGTTACTGCGTGTCGTTCCATCTCCTAGGTCATTTGGGACCGTTGACCACCCTTAGGCGCGAGAGGGGTTGGATGAGAACAGACGGTAGTCGTGAAGTTGCCATGAGCAAAACTCTTGAGGTCGAACTGGTCTAGAGTGGCCTCTAGCTTTACGTACGAGGCCGCCTGTGACACTTTAAGGGCTTGGTCCATGTAGGTCTTTCGAGCTTGGTCTTCGTCCCAAAGACGACTTTCTTGAGCGGCTAGCTCCATGAGAAGCTTTCCTGGCGAGACCTAGGCGGTCTCCGTAGGTGTGCATCGTCTGGCTAGTGTCCGAGAACCGTGATTACATTCAAATCGCCGAATGGCGGGAACACTTGGATTACATTGACGAAGGAAGCCTGACCGGGACATTCCATGCGTCCTTCCTTGATCTCGATCACCAAAAAGTTTGCCCATATACGCTTGATTGACCCCACGGGGTATTGAATTCTGCAATGTTGACGGTCTCGTGATCTCGCTCGATCGCCAAGTCTATCAAAGCTAGCGGATCGGCGCGGGATATGTCTCAATCCGGGGCCGTGAAGACCGGGAGTAGAATCGAATCAAGCATGTTGATGCTTTGAGGTGGTCATTTCTGTGTCGGAGGGCGGCTACGCCTTGCGGGAAAACTTTCACGAGATGTTTTCGGGGTGGGCCGGAAGCGTTCCCGAGGTTGATCGACTTGTAGCGGGGTGAGGAGCTTGGTCTCCTTCGGCTGTTGCCCTTGGCCTTGGCGGCGTTTGAGGGTATAAGCTTGACAGACGGCACGGGCCGGTTGCCACCGGGGTGCAGTACTCGGAAGTAGGGATGAGCTCTGAGCTCGCTTGGCCAAGGCCTCGTTTACCATGAGCAGGCAGTCATCGAGGGTGACCTTAGTGTTGCAGAATCTGATAACAAGGACTGGATCCTTGGCTTCATCAGGATATCTGGAATAGATGATATTGACGAAGTCGTCGCCCTTTACTTGATCAGAGGGATTCCTCGTTGCGTGAATCACGTGCTTCCAAATATCGGATAGTTTGCATCTTGGACATTGAGCTTGACAATTTCCATGGTATTGGAACCTTGGTCGTAGGTGACACGATCGGAAGGAGTTCCGTCCTCAAAGCGAGCATGTGAATGCGGAGGTGCGCCCGCGGGTGCATCGCGTCCTCGACTCCGGAGAGTCCAGATTCATCGTCATCTGATCGCTCAATCCAGGTGTAGGGACGTATTGCGTCCGGTTGTGTTGTTGGAGCAGCTAGGAAAATCTCGTGCTCTTCGTTGGAGAAAAGGGGTGCAGCGGGTAGTTCCTCGTGGAGGACATCCCATACGACTTCCATGCATTCATCATGAGAATGACGGTGCTTGTCGACCTTTATTACAAAGATCTCCTCGCCTGGCAGGGCCAGAGAATGAGTTTGAAGAATGCTGATGAATCTCGGAGCGGAGACAGGGGGTTTATGTGCCCGCATCATGGCGATGTTCAGCGTTTCCTTCCAATCTGCCTCCAAATGTTGGAAACGACAGTTGAACTTGATGTATCGGACTGCTTGTGGTCCGCACTTTGCTGAGTACGTTTACATAGTTGGCATCTCCGGACTGGAGGGATTCGATGAGATTTGCCCGGTAGTCCCTTGGTTGATTCGAAGGAGGTAACCCCGGTGCACGAGTGCGGACACGCAGCTCTTTGTCTCGGCTTCGTTTCCTATGAGGAAACTATCCCCTCGGATGACTTCAAGATCTCCCTGCCGGTTAATGAACTTGACGCACTGATGGAGAGTGGAAGCTATGGCTTTCATGTGGTGTAGCCAAGGGCGTCCCAAGAGAGCTGTGAATTCGGATGGAATGTCCATCACGTGGAATTTTGCTGGCACCATTTGGGTTTCGAACCAGAGTTCCAGAGTCACTGTCCCCAGGATGGGACGGGACGAGTTGTTGTAGGCCTTGATAGTCTGAGTAGACGGTATCAGATGGCTTTCACGGATGCGGAGAGCTCGCATCATGCTGAGAGGGAGGACATTAACGGCTGACCCGTTATCTACCAATACTCCGGGGAGTGATATGGTGTTGAGTTTGAGAGTGATGTACAGAGCTTCATTGTGCCCCGAGGCGTCTCTCGGTAAGTCTTCGTCACGTAACGTGATCATGCTTTGCCATATAGGCGGGAGTCGTAGATCTCGCCTCTATCCGTAGAAGGAGAGTCATCCAGCCCATCCGTTTCTGTCTTCCTCTTGCGAGGTAAAGCCTTTGGTGGAACCTCGGGAGTGTGTTGAGGCCGCCTGTGGCGGTTGCCGCCCTTGGTTAGCACATTGATCGAGTGCGATTGCCAAGCCGACCTTGATCTTCCCTTGCCGGTCTGAGCTCGGAAGCTGGACAAATTGAATCTTGGCTGATCCTGCGGAGGGTTAGGCTTCCCGATCGGGCAGTAAGATTACCAAGATCCGAGGTATTCCGGTGTCCCGAGTGCGAACTTGCAGTTTGGTTGGACTTTTCGGCTTTCCCACCCCTGTTTGCTCTAAAGCCGTACGGCTCGGAGAGGCAAAGAGGACCTGGCCGAGTACGGACGTAGTAGTCAAACCTTTCGGAGGGTTCTCCAAGTGTACCTACACCGGTGTCCCCGACTTCGTATTTTCTCTCGATTCTTTGTTGAGAGGATTTCTTCTTTTGTTTTCTCGGAGGATTGCTCCGACGGTTTCTCGAGACTCGTACTCCCGGGCGGGCGGAGCGATCGCAAACATCGTAGGCTGATGTGGACATTAGAGGAGGATCCAGTGAGAGAGGCGGAGAAATGGGTTACGTGGTACTCTTCTTGGGCACCCACTCAATGGAATTCACGCTGTTATTGTTCGGAAAGGGATTCCCGGCGTATTGGGCCACGGGGGCGCTCTAACTTGCCTTCTTCTATCAAGTTACGGATTTCGTATCGTAACCCCAAACAGGTTGTCGGTGGTATGTCCGTGATGCGATGGAAGGCGCGATATTTGCTCTTGTCCGCATTGGCTACGGGAACTTTGGGTTTGTAATTGGCAACGGGCTTAAGGAGACCCTCCTTGATTAACCCTTCCGGCATCTTGCTCGGTGGCATGCCCAACTTGTCGAAGTGTACGACAGCCGGCTTCGAGTAGAAGCTGTTGCTTTGCGGGGCCCGGGTTTCTCGTTACCCGACCATTGTCCCCGATGGACGTAGTTGATGAGACGTATCTTTCCCTTTGCCGGGGGCCGGTGCGGGATTGAATGCGGTTTGTTGAGCGGTATCGTATGGTGTACGGTAGCCAACTTTTCCTTGAGATCCTTCTCGAAGCGTGAGCCGGCATTGACCATGGCCCGGAGATGCAGGAAGAAATTGTGACCCGATGAGAGTTCGATGGACGGTCTTAAGCGGGACTTGAAGATCCGCATACATTCGTCTTTGGAGAGTGGCTCCATGATCTCGGAGAGTTTCCGGCTCCATCTCTTGTAGAATTCCCCAACACTTTCATCCGCTTTACGCTCGGTGGTGATTAAGTCCTCGCGACTTGTTTCCCACTCTAAGTTGGATGCATGCCGTTCCGGGAAGATGTTGCGATCTGTTCCCAGTGTGGCGATCCGCGAGCTTGACCCTCGAAACCATCGTAACGCCGAACTTTTGAGCGTATGCGGAAGTGGTCGGCCATTTCTTTGGAGGGTTGCTCCTTTTGCTCTCATGCCGAGAACGTAAGTATCGACGTGCGTTTGAGGACATTCGGTTCCATCGAATCGGTCCATCTCCGACATTACGAACTTGGCGGGGAGAGGCGTGACCATTCCCGGATCTGTGGATTTGAGCGTTTCTGCTTTGAGCTGCTCATGGTGGCTTTCGGGTCTTTCATTTGCTCGACCATCCAGGCTAAGGTTGGGTCCAGTGGTGGTGTGAGGCTCGGCGCCGGGTGCTACCACGTGAGCGGTAGTGATTGGAGGTGGAACGCTTGGTATATGAGCATATACGGGAGCCTTTTTTGAAGCTGTATCTGGGGTTTGTCCCGGTGTTTAGGATTCGTGTATAGGCAACGGGACAAACCCGGGAGGATATTGAGGGATATTGGCATCCTGAGATGGTCCAAATGCGCCGTGATATTGAGTGATGGGTGTAGCACTAGTGACCAAAATTGACGGGGTTGCCCCGAGAGGTGGCAACATGGAACCTAGGTCATTTGTTTCCTTGGCTGGAAGGCATCCCGTAAGTTGGCGGGGGAGGAACCTGATTGAAGGTTTGGTGAACTGGTTTTGGGGAATCGTCATCCTCGACCGGGACAAAAGTACCGTCGGCGGGGATAGCCGCTATACCTCGCTCATTCGGAAAGTCTGTACCACAAAATTTCTGCTGATCTTCTTTACGCCTCTTGTGAATCTCACAAGCTCCGAATGGCTTCCTCCAATGTCATATACGTTACCGGTGGCGGGGTCCTTCCCCGTCACGATTTCTCGATGAGCTAGACATGTCGGAAATTCTGGGCCGAGGGAACCGAGGGAACCGAAGAACCGTCTCGACGCCGTTGCACGTGATCCCCGGGCAAGGCGCCGGCCGGAAATCGAACCACTTTACGCCATTGCGAGGAACGAAAGGAAGGGTTTAGGCTTCGGAAAAGGGTATTTGGCTCAAGGTTTTCGGGCTTGTGCAATGTGCATTTACCGATTAAAGTTTACTTAAAGCGCGTTTTCTCAGAGTCCTAAATGGTTGGAAAAGAGCGTGTCTTCTTTTCGCAACTAATCCTAGAGCTCTAATCAGTGGATCTCGTCACTACGCTTATATGCCCCTCGTTTCCATTGTAGATCATCTTTCTCGGGACGGACTATCCCGAGCGAGGTCTGATAAGGCAAGCGAGTTCCACCGGCAAAGGAAAAAGTGAACTTAAGGATAGCTGATCACGCAAACTTTCAACGTATGTGACGTACGGGCCACGGTCGAAGTCAACGTCCTTAAGTTAAGGTCCGGATCGTGCCAAAATTTGGGCATGACCTCTCCTGACTCTCTTGTGCGAGAGACCTTAGCTTTAGCGTTGGCCAAGTTGTGGGCGGCACGATACATACGGCGAGGTTTGGTGACATGGCGTCACATTGAACCTTCGGGTATATTTTTCGGCATAGCTCGCGTCAAAGTCAAAGGCCGAAAAGCTCAAGACTTCGGGTCGGGAACGACCTTCGGTCTCAAACTCTCGAGCTTGACTCGAAGCGGGGCCCGGCGTGAAAAACATACACTTAGGCTTTATGACACGAGCTAAGCCAAAAACCAATCGGGGTCTTGGACAAAGTGTGACACAAAGAGTGCATGGCTTACACGGGCTAGGATGGGATGTTTGGGACGACCCCGTGCGCCCCGAAAGGTGTCTCGGACTCAATCGGAGTGCAAGCGATAAGGCCATCCCGGGTTAGGGGTTGTAGTGTGCAGTGTACCGAGGCGGCAAGTGCACGTGAAGTGCGGTGTTCCGAGGCAAGAAGGCGCGTAGTGTGCGGTCACTAAAATTCTTTTTTTCTGAGTAAAACAGAGATTTTTCAGAATGTGTCTTAAAGAATTTATGATGCACAGTTCAAAAGACAGCATGAAAATCAAACATGAATGGGGATGCACAAACATGTTATGATTTTGGAAAGTTGACAATGTAATGCCTTTTGAAAAAACCGTTCGAGGTTTAAAGGAACACACACACACGAAAACGAGGAAGGGTAAACAAAAGTTTGACCCACGGAAGGCTTTTTAGAAAACATCGGCAGTTTTGTATTTTGGTGTCTGAGACCTCGCTTCATGGGAAGGAACAAAATGAGGTGTCGCCACGCCGTTTTTGTATTTTGAGCCCAAACGTTGAGAAACGGCTTTTGTGAAAAGGTGTCGTTTTTATTGGTAGCAAAAACTTAGGAAAAGGTTTTTTTGAAAAAGAGGATCATTTTTATTGGCAGCAAAAACGAGTAAAAAGCTTTTTTGTACCAGAGATTGTTAGGTTCGGAGGTCAGGTTACGTTTCGGGTAGAGTATGACGAGATCGCCCGAAACGCCTCGCATGACGAGTCTTTCTACCTTTCTCGAAATCGTGTGTGTGTGTGTCTTTTGAAATGGGGGCTTGAATGACAAGCTTAATCTTGGTTTGAATGACAAACGTTGATTAGGTGACTTTTGAAAAGACGAGTGTTTGAATGACAAACGTCGGTTTTGAGTTTGAAATGAGCGTTTGCGTGGCAAACGTCGACTTTGAGTTGAAATGAGCGTTTGCGTGGCAAACGTCGACTTTGAGTTTAAATGAGCATTTGCGTGGCAAACGTCGATTTTGAACCGTACGAGTCATTGTTAACGATTTTTACGGGAAAAATGCGTATTAAATGATTTTAAGTGTCAAATGGCGGCTTTGAGTTTGAAGATGAGCGTTCGGAGGCCGAACGTCATTTCGCGCGTTTTGAAAGAGAGTTCGACGGACGAACTCCGGTTTTGAACCGGGCATTACATTGTTAACGATTTTTACGGGAAAAATGCGTATTAAATGATATGCGATCAACGAATCGGGTTGCGCCTCGGACTTTGAAAAGTAAATACTATCACAATCCAAACGGATCGGACTTGTAAATGACAGTATTTAAAGCGGTGTCAACGGAATCAAACGATCCGGATTCGTAAATGACGATCGACGAGGCCAAACGGCTCGGAATTGTAAATGACGATCAACGAGGCCAAACGGCTCGGAATTGTAAATGACGATCAACAAGGCCAAACGGCTCGGAATTGTAAATGACGATCAACAAGGCCAAACGGCTCGGAATTGTAAATGACGATCAACGGATCGATCGGTCCGGAATGGTAAATGACATAAAAGTAAACGGAACGGGGTCGGAACGCCGTTTTAACCCGTGATTACTTCTCTTACGGAAAGAGAAGAGGATCGAGGGGCTAAAACGTATCGGACCCCAAGTAGACCCGAGGCGTCTACATTTTGATAACGACGTTTGAAACAGTTATAGCGACTGGCGCGTAAACCGAGACGGAACGGGAGATTTAGAGAGAGGGAGTTATACCTATGGCTAGGGTCGACTCCTTTGGTTCGGGAGGTGTGTACGGGACACGGAAAGTGATTCGAAAGGTTGTTTCGAAGTTGTAGGGTGCGTATTTGATCGAAATACGAAGGTTTCACGCGAATCGAGACAGAACGGGAGCTCGGGAGGGGTGAAAACCAGTTTGGACCGTGGGGGGTGGTGATTTTTGGTGTAAAAATCCTCTTTTTTTGGCTTTGACAGCCATTTCTATTTATAGGTGAATTTTGCAGTAGGAGTCCGGACGGACTTGGCCTGAATCCAGGGGGTTTTGTGGTATTTTGAGAATTTGAAGGACTTGCTGGCAATTTCAGAAAATGTGCACAAGTGAGTCGGCCGGACTTGGCTTGCAAACCAGGGGGCATTTTGGTCTTTTCCCTTTGAATTTGATTGAAGGGTGACTAGAGGGAGGTGGCATGGCTGCCACGTGCCCTTCGAGTCACCACTTCATGGGAATTTGTTCCCGGTCCCGGTTTTGTCCGTTTTTAAAATAACGATCAGGAAATGTCCGAAACGCCCCCGGAAAGTGCCGGAAAATGCGTTTTTCAGGGAAAGCCATATTTTTATGTGAGATGTCACGTGTTAAGTACGGTTCGATGTCGGGATGCACGGGGCAGTCCCGGGACGTCTCGTTGGCACGGCAACGGGGAGTTTAACGAGTTCCGGTTAACCTGGAGCGGGCCAGTTAACGGATTTCGGTTAACTTTCTGACGGATTTGGATGATCCGGATTTGGGTAATTACACTAAGTGTTAGGGATATTTATAAAGTATAAATAGCCCCCTTCTCCTTAGATAAGACATACGAATTTTAGGGTTTGAGAAACACAAATCTCTTGATTTTGATTACGAATCAAAGATCAAAATCCATCACACACGCTCGTAACATATCCTCAAGAATCTGAATGGTTCTTTTAGTCTGCCCATCGATCTAAGGATGAAACGCCATGCTAAAACTCAACTTGGAACCCAAAGCTTCATGTAAAGCCCTCCAAAAACGCGAGGTGAATCTTGGATCTCGATTGAAACAATGTTGGCAGGCACTCCCTGAAGTCTCACAATCTCACGAATATACAACTGGGCCAACCTCTCCAATGAATACTTGGTTGAAACTGGTAGAAAATGTGCAGACTTGGTCAATCTGTCCACAATCACCCAAATAGGATCCATCTTCTTCGAAGTAGGAGGCAATCCAGTCACAAAATCCATCGAGATTCCTTCCCATTTCCATTCTAGAATATCCAATGGTTGAAGTAATCCCGCGGGTCTTTGATGTTCAGCTTTGATTTGTTGGCAAGTCAGGAACTTTGATACAAACTCAGCAATTTCCTTTTTCATTCCATGCCACCAATACCCTCTCTTCAAATCCTGATACATCTTCGTGCTTCCAGGATGAATAGCAAATCTGGACTTGTGGCCTTCCTCTAATACTTGCCTTTTAATCTCTTGGGAATAAGGTACGCAAATTTTACCTTTGAATGTTAAAATCCCATCTTTGTTCAACCCAAACTCCCCGGTCTTTCCATATTGTAACTTCTCCAAAATTTTCTTTAATTCAGAATCACCTTGCTGAGCTTCCAAAAGATCCTCATATAGAGTAGGAATGGCTCTGACATTCGCAAATAACATTTCACTTCTCGATTCACGGGACATTAAGAATGATAAATGAGCCTTACGGCTAATCGCATCAGCTACCACATTAGCCATCCCTGGATGATAGGAAATGACACAATTATAGTCTTTCAGCAGCTCTAACCAATGCCTCTGCCTGTTGTTCAACTCCTTCTGGGTAAACATGTATTTCAGACTCTTGTGATCAGTGAATATCTCAAATTTTGCTCCATATAAATAGTGCTTCCACTTATGTAACACAAAAATGATTGCAGCCAACTCCATGTCTTGGGTAGGATAATTCTGCTCTGCTGGTGATAACTTCCTCGAAGCATACGTAATTACCTTCCCATTTTGCATAAGGACACAACCCAATCCTTCTTTAGAGGCGTCACTGAAAATAAAAAAATTCTCACAACCATCTGGAAGGGTAAGAATCGAAGTTGAAGTCAATCTCTTTTTCAACTCAGTAAAGCCAGCTTCACACCTAGCATCCCATATAAATGGTATATCCTTCCTAGTCAATCTGGTCAATGGGGTTGCAATCCTCGAAAATCCCTCTATAAATCTTCGATAATACCCCGCTAAACCAAGGAAACTACTAACCTCAGTACTGTAGAAGGTTGTTTCCAGTTGACTACGGCCTCAATCTTCGTAGGATCTATGACAATACCCGTACTGGATACCGCATGACCCAAGAAAGAAATATCTTCAAGCCAAAACTCAAATTTGCTGAACTTTGTAAATAACTGTTTCTCACGAAGCACAGATAAAAAAAAATTCTCAAATGCTTCTCATGTTCTTCCCGAGATTTGGAATATACAAGAATATCATTAATAAAAACCACAACAAAACTGTCGAGATATGGCTTGAAGATCATGTCCATAAATACTGCCAGTGCATTCGTCAACCCAAAAGGCATAAGCATAAATTCATAATTACCGTACCTTGTTCTGAAGGCTGTTTTAGAAATATCATTTGGTTTGATTTTCAACTGATGGTATCCGCTACGTAAGTCAAGCTTGGAATAGATAACAGAACCTTTATGTTGATCAAACAGGTAATCAATATGTGGAAGAGGATGTTTGTTTTTGATAGTAGCTTGATTCAGAAGTCTATAATCAATACATAACCTCAACGTACCATCTTTCTTCCTCACAAACAAAACTGGTGCTCCCCAGGGTGAAACACTGGTATGAATGAAACCCCTGTCTAACAATTCTTGTAACTGAATTTTCAATTCTTTTAACTCAGCTGGAGCCATTCTGTAAGGTGCTTTAGAAATTGGTGAAGTACCTGGCAATAAATCAATACAGAACTCCACGTCTCTATCCGGAGGCATAGAATACTCAGTTGAGAATACAATAGTAAACTCATTCACAACTGGGATATGAAATAGCTCAGGAGACTTCTTACTAGAGTCTAGCACATACGCCAAGCACCCCTCACACCCTTTTGATAACAATTTTCTAGGGTTTAATGCAGATATAATATGAATGCCAAATAAAGACTTATCAAAATCAAATATAAACACAGGCACATCAGGCATAGAAAAGGTGACTCGCTTCTTGCGACAGTCCACTAAGGAATGACAATTACTTAACCAGTCCATGCCTAAAATGACATCAAAATCTTGGATTGGTAACTCTACCAAATCCACTGGCAATACATGCCCACATATGATCACCTCACAATCATGATAAATCAAAGAGGATTCGAGGCACTCTCCCACAGGAGTAGAGACCTCTAGCACATAAGGCAACAACTTAGGCAATTTGTGCAAAGTGAATGCAAAATGAGATGCCACATAAGAATGGGATGACCCAGGGTCTATGAGAGTACGAGCCCTGACGCCTGAGATAGGTACTATACCTCTAATGACCGTGGTAGGATCTACCTCGCCTCAACACAAGGCAAACACTCTACCTTTTACTCTCTCCTTAGGCTTCCCCTCAACATCCCTCTTCACACAACCTCTTGGATGGCCACCCAGCTGTCTGCCACCCGCAACTTGACCCCATTGAAATCTAGGACATTCTTTTCTGAAGTTCCCCATCTCTCCACAACTCATACATTTCCCTTGTTTGCTCCAACATTTATCTTCAGAATGTCCCACCTTCTTACAAAAATTGCAATCAGTCCCAAACTGGCTGGACACATGACGAGTTGAAACTGTGACAGTTCCTCCTCTAGCCACTCCTGGAGTTAAAGGCTTCGGCTGACCCCTGTTCTGTCCTGAACCCTGGCCTTGGAACTTAGCCTTGCTTCCACTACTGCCCTCAGGTCTGCCCCGATGTTCTTCAATATCTTTTTTAATTATATATGCCATGTTCACTGTTGCTTGATAGTTGGGGAAATCATGCGTCAACTGCTGCTTTCGGAACTCCAATCTCAGTCCCTTCACAAACCTGTAGACTCTCCTCTCCTCTTCTGGTACCAAATGAGGGCAATACCTCGCTAGCTCTGTGAACTATGCCGAATACTGGGCCACTGTCAACGTCCCTTGCTCGAGCCTTAGAAACTCAACCTCTTTCTTGTCTCGAGTAATCAATGGAATGAAGTGCTCTTTGAATCTACTGGTGAAGTTGTCCCAAGTTTGGGGCCTGTGGTCCCGCTCCCAACTCTCCTTAAGTATCTGCCACCAGTGCACTGCAGGTCCTTCCAACTTGAACACACCACATCTAACTTTCTCCTCGTCCGCACTTTCCATTGCCACAAAAATTTTATTCATAACTTCCAACCATCTTTCTGCTTTTACTGGATCTGGATCCCATTATATCTTGGTGGAGCCATCTTGACAAACTTTTCTAACCTATGCACTTGTCTTCCCTCAGGTTGATGTTGAGCCTAGCCCTGAGCTACCATGTTTTGAAGGAAAACCTTGAACATATTCATCATTTCTGCGGTGATTTCCACCGTCTCCCATACCACCCATATTTCCTTGATCCCTTTGCTGGTCATCACCAGTTCCCGCCATTACACCAATCCTTGCATTAAACACTCATCGTCAGATATCACATACTCCCCCTTAGACTAGACATCTACCCTTGACTTCTAACCAATGCTCTGATACCAACTGTGGGCGCCTCACCGATCCGGGACCTATAAACTCGTACCCCGAGCTGGAGGTCCCAAACCACCTCCATAAAAAAACCTTTTGTTTAATTAACTTGAAAGTATAACAACATGTAACAACTCAACATAACCTTTCCACTTGGAGGTGGTATATAAACTATGTTTGAATGTCCATAACCTGTTTTAGTTACAAACACTACAAATGTAAAGGCTTACAAAAGCTAATTTTAAAAGAAACCAACTCCAACTTTAGTTAAAACAGAAACACAACTAAAAACATGTTTATAACAGTTTTGTATACAAATCTCCCCCAAAATAATGACAGCCACCACCTACTCCCAACTCCCAAACCATAACATACCCTGACAACCCAAAAAGTATACGATCCAAACTCCTTTCCGGCCTCACCGATCTGGTCCTCCTGTCTCAGCGGGACCTAAAACAGTAAAGGGAGAAGGGGTGAGAATAAATATCAATAAGCTATTATGGTTGCAACAATATGCCATATAATATGCAACACATAAACAGGTTGCTCATAATCACATTGGTAAAGCGGTAAACACATTACGTTACCTCATTTTACCTTTCCCGTCTGAACAATAAGTCGTACAACGTCGGGAGTAAAACTCCACTCATTTGTGAACTGCTTAGGCATATTAACATCTTATAAGACCCATTTTTCAGGGAAACATATAAGATACCAGCAATCTGTAAGGCTTTTGGCTCAATACGTAAGCCGTAACCCCGGCCGCTACAGAGGGGAAAGTCACAGGTATAATGTAATCTGATCACCTTATGGAACAATTTCTCATAAGTAATCGTATTCCATTAAACCCCCAATGATCAACTGATATAAACACATTCAAGCACATAATAGATACTTGAAAATAAATCCACACTTTTGGATATCAATATATAACATGGTAATATTACTCATGTTAAATCATCACAATAGTGCAACATATATTTAAACACTATTGAATAACAACAATCCAACAACATGGTATTAATACTCATGTTCAAACCAATGAAGTAGTGCAACATGTATTTCACGCACTATATTGTAAGTACCCCAATCTGGGTTGTTAATGTTCTGTCAGCCCAAATTAATGATTTATAATCATTTAGGGGCATTTTGGACATTATTTTGACAATTTGAATGAGGAAGGACCTCTTAGGAATTAAAAAATGGACAATTACCTCGCTGGAAATCTGTCATTTCCAAGAAAAAGGAATATTGACCATTTAGAAAAGCCAAAACTGCCAAAAATTGCTTTTCTGCAATGTTCAGGCACGCCTGCTTGGGTCATCCGCGCGGACAAGATTGCACCTACAATCTTGTCCACGCGGATAAGATCAGCACCCAGGCAACCTATAAATACAGCCCTTCTCCCTCAGTTTAAGGAGGCCCAAAAAATACAAAAACCTACTGTCACTCTACCCAAATTCACCCTCAAACAGCCATTTACACTCCCATAACTCAAATTCCACACCATTATCATCCTCAAATCCATCTCAAACTACCCCTAGCCCTTTGAAATCTCTCAAGCCTTAAACAACAAACCAAGAAACAATTGGTAAACCTTCATCTCCCTTACTCAAATCTCCCTCATTCATGCATATTTTTCATGAATAAATGATGTAGCTTAGTCAATCTCCATATATGACCATTTCAAATGGTCCACATTATTTACATTCCTTGCAAATTCCCCTCCCCATGTCTAAGATACTCACCTTGGAACACTTTCCTTGGATGAACATCATTTAGACTTACAAAGTAGGTCACAAAAGATGTAGGAGATACACTTGAGTATAGATCTCAAGGATGGTCATCTTATGACCACCTTAGAGATCTTCCTCTAAAGTTGATACATCTTGACCTAACTCTCTTGTCAATTTACTTTTACATCAAATCCCCCTTTTCCCTAGCAAATGAAATGCTCACAAAGTCCTAACGTACCCCCGGGATGACTTGATTAAGTGGATTCATCACCTATGACCACTAATCAAAGTCTAGGGAAAGAGAGGACAAGCATGGATGCCAAAATTCAAATCCCCATTTACTTTCTGTCTTTCGCCATAATTCCAGCTTAAGTCCTCTGTAAATTCAGTTAACTTTCTGGAAATTACAGTGACTAAACTGGAAACTGTAAAATATGGAGATTGCAGCCCTATCTGCGCAGATAAGATTGCACTGCAGTCTTGTCCACGCGGATGACATTGTCATCTGCAAACAGTCCCTCATTTTTCTGTTATTTTCAGTTTAATCACTATTTTCAAACTATTTTTCAGTTCAGTCCCTAAAATTTCAGATATTTTCAGAAAAGTCCCTTTAAATACACACACACACACACACAAGGTTTCAAGTGAGGAAGACTCATCGTACGAGGCATTCCGGGTGAACACCAATGTTCTTCCCGGAGTGTATCGTGACCTCCGAACCCATTTTCTCTTATTTTGGGTATTTTTCAAAGTTTTGACCCTTAAACAAAAAACGGCGTGGCGACTCCGAAACGATTTTAAAAGTCCGATAAAGAGTTTTCAAAACAAACAAAGAGTCTTGTCGGGCCACCAAAGAAAAATTGCGCGGCGGATACACATCATCACAGTGGCGACTCCGCTGGGGAAGTAAAATAAGCTTTTTTAAAAAAAAATGATACTCGGTATATAGGTGGAAACCATTAAATTTCCTCTTCAACGCCTCCATGTGTTCAGTTCAGTCCTTAAAATTTCAGATATTTTCAGAAAAGTCCCTTTAAATACACACACACACACACACAAAAGGTTTCAAGTGAGGAAGACTCATCGTACGAGGCATTCCGGGTGAACACCAATGTTCTTCCCGGAGTGTATCGTGACCTCCGAACCCATTTTCTCTAATTTTGGGTATTTTTCAAAGTTTTGACCCTTAAACAAAAAACGGCGTGGCGACTCCGAAACGATTTTAAAAGTCCGATAAAGAATTTTCAAAACAAACAAAGAGTCTTGTCGGGCCACCAAAGAAAAATCGCGCGGCGGATACACATCATCACAGTGGCGACTCCGCTGGGGAAGTAAAATAAGCTTTTTTTTTAAAAAAAATGATACTCGGTATATAGGTGGAAACCATTAAATTTCCTCTTCAACGCCTCCTTGTGGAGTCGGGGATAAATTATGGTAGAACAATGCCACGTACCGATATCATTTAAAAAAAAGAAGGCTTTTGTGGGTCAAGCTTTCATCCCAACACTTGAAACCTTTTGTTGTGTGTGTGTGTGTGTGTGTTTTCCCACGATATGTGGATTTCGGTTTTGACCGTCCCAGAAAAGTCAAATTTTGACTGTCGGATCGATTCTTTTAACTGATTAAAATTTTATGTGCTTACATGTTTTCAAAAAAAATATTTTCAAAAATGTTTAAAAAAAAACATAAATAAATAATTTGTTTTAATAGCAGCCTGGGAGGCCTTACTACGCGCACTACGTCCTTAACCCGGGAAATATCAATAGCAGCCTGGGAGGCCTTACTACGCCTCACGGAGCGAGCATGGGACGAACCAAGCAGCCATTGGTTTACCCTCGTGTCGACCCTGCACTTGTCCATGACACACTTTTTTCGAGACTCGGTTGGTTTTTGGTCCGGTCCGTGTCAAACTGTGTCAGTACATGCCCCGTATAGGTCAAACCCTGGTCAACGTGCCAAGTCAGGATCCCCCACGGACCTAACTCAGTCGGAGTCATGCCAGTTTTTCGTCATGAACTTTGACTCGATCTTGACTGGGGCTCGAAATTTGACTTTGACCCGCATGGCTCATACATCGGCTCCCAATATAACACCGAGTCATCAAGGATTAACGCTCACTCCATGTTTAATTACTGTTTAACCATTGACGAGTCAAGATCCCTTGTGGACTTTTATCAGTCGGAGTCATGCCGGTTCTCCGTCAGGCACTTTGCCTCGATCTTAACCCTCGACCCTGGCCTTGTTGGTAATTCACACCGAGTGCACGTTAAGACTTCCTGATCCGCCAGACCTTAGGTTCACTTTCCTTTTCAGTCGGTGGGACCCGCTTGCCCTACGGAACCCTTGTTCGAGGTTACAGGTTGAGGGTCCGCAGACATAGTGATGGGTCCCACTGATCCAGGACTTAGAGTAGTTTAAAGAAAAAAAAGAGCAATCTTTTCCAACCACTTAGGATTTGAGAAAAGGCGTTCTAAGTAAACTCGAATAAATAATCGCATGTTGCATGAGCCCTAAGCCCAAACACTAACCTATGTCACTTTCCCGAGTCTGAAACGCACACTTTTGTGCCTTCCACAGTAAGTAAAGTTTGGATCAAGATCCCGGGTCATCGTTTGTTCAGCTCAGTCATTTCGGAATCAGATACTTCATCGGTTCCTTCCTTCTCTTCATCTCAGAGCTTCAGAATGCCAGCTCAGAGGAGAACAGTGGGGGATGTACGACTCCGCACCCCGAGAATCAGCAAAATGCCGAACAGTGGAATCAAATGCAGGAGCAGATAAGACAACATCAAGAGGATCAGATCAGTCAGTTATTAGAAAGGGTCAGAACCCATGGACTAGCAATTGTTCGCAACCCTAATGGAACCTTTACGGTCGATGCAGAGATTGAAGCTAATTCATTTCATGGGCATGCCAACTACCGTCGAATGCCTTGCTCCCTTTCATGTGGAACTGCTAATGGGCCAAGCATGCCCCGGCCTATAACTCAGCCTGTCTCTTAACCCCTATAGCTTGGTATGCCTTATCAGTCTAGTCCGGGTCATCAGTTTGGAATTGGTCGGTTCAGCACATTTCGACCCCATCAAATCGGCACTCCTCAACAGTCCGATCTAGGCCAACTTCCCCCCGGTGCCTCTCAGATTTCACCTTTGGGTTTCAATCAGTTTGTTTCCGTCCTACAGCTTGGTATGCCTCATCAGTCTGGTCCGAGTCATCAGTCTGGAATTAGTCAGTTCGGCACATTTCAGCCTCATCAAATCGGCACTCCTCAGCAGTCCGATCTAGGTCAACTTCCCCCCGCTGCCTCTCAATTTTTACTTTTAGGTTTCAATCAGTTCGTTTTCGCCCCGCAGCTTGGAACGAGTCAGTTTACTACTTCTCAATCCCATCAGTTCGACATGGATCTGCAGTCCAGTCTGCAATAGCAGCCTTCTACTACTTCTCATCCTCAACAGTCCAATCTAGGTTTCCTTTCTTCCATCAATCCTCAAGGCCCGCTTGCCCCTGTGATACCGCAAGCTCACACGAGCCGACAGAGTTCTGTCATCATTTCAGCAAACCCGGAGTATCCTCAACATCCCTTTGTTCCTACCGCTCAGTTCACTCAAAATCCGTACGATCTAACTTCGATGGTTTTGCAAACCCAATATTTCCAGTATTCTCCATCAGCTCCAACTACTCTGCAGTCTAAATTCCCTCAGAAGTTTCAACAGTACCTGCCATTTTACGCTTTGTCTTCACACAATCAATTCGAGCCATGTGGTTACGTTCTAAGGCCCCAATATCCACTTGAGAGTGACGAGGCAAATCCAGTTGCTTCAGGATTTCCATCTCTGCCCACCAAATCTAGTGAGTCCCCTTATCAAATTCACCAACCTCCTGATGCAAGTGTTATTGCGGTCACTAGCAGTTCCAATGCTTTTGTCGATCCACATGATGCTCCATCTACTGATAGAGGCGGAAAAGTGATAAGTGGCGGCAATCGGGTTCCTGAACAGGTACGTCGGGAGCCAGTGATCCGCGAAGACAGCAATACCGACAATACTATGATAACTTCAGGATACCTTTGAGCAAGGTTTTTGAGAACTTAGTAGACAAGGTCTCCTCGAACCCATAAAAGAATATAAGCCCAGAATCCCCGATACCAACTTGGACGCAGCCAAACACTGCCATTACCACAATCATCATGGCCATACAACCAACAACTGTGTAGCTTTGAGAAAGGCAATTCGGGGGCTTATTAAAGAAGGCAAGCTCGAGTGCCCTAGTGGGCTAATACAAACGAGCTATGTTTATAATGGTCCTCCTAGACAACGACGTCAACCTTTCGATGACTTTGGAATGCCACAGCAAGTCAGGATGCCTCCGCAGTCTGGTAAAGATCATTTTGGATCTTCCCAGCAACAGTCTGGAATGCCGCAGCCATAGTCTGGAATGTCGCAGCCACAGTTTGGTCTAGGGCATCATTCAGGGATGGGTCACTTCAGCGCCCCTCAACAGCAGTCGGGTATTCCTCCTCAGAATAGTACAGGTCGAGCAGCTCCTGGCACCTCACAAGCGGTCCGAACAGAAAGGTTTGAAGTCGGTTCTACCACTTTCACTCAAAACAACTAGCGCAGCGCTAGACACTCTCAAACAAATCCGGATAACCATCTAAATCCTCCCGTGTTCACTTCCTTCTCTCAATATGCCCAGAATTCACCAGGTTTCCCCCACATAACTTTTTCGACCCATTTCTTCGGATAACTTGTATTTGCTCCAGTATCTCCATGGTCTCAAATCCCTCCACTTCCACCAGTATCATGGGCACATAACTGATCACTGCCTCAGTCTGCGGTATGGAATTCAGAAGTTAACAGAAGATGGAAAAGCTTGAGTGCCTGGCGATCCAACAATGAAGAGTAGCTAGACTAGGGGCTACCTATCCTTATACTAAATTAAATGTTAAAACAGTCTTTTAGTCAACCTTCGTAGGTTCTAGTACTTTCTTCGTTCAATCAAGTTCTCCTCGGACATCGTAGTTAATCTTAAATTTTCTATAAAAGAGTCTTTTTTCTTTTATTGCTAGACTCGAGACATTATTTGCACACCTACAATATATTTAATGAAATGGTTTTATTTTAAATGATCACTCACATTGCTCAACAAAACAGTCTTTTAGCCGCTCTGCTCCTGGCCATCGTCGCCACCCTCCGGTGCCTCATGGATCTCGCCGTCTGAATCATCATCCTCGTACTGAGCCCAAGGCTGGGGCTCGGCATAATACCCATGCCACTCGGGCACGGTAGAGAAAGGGGGCTGATAAGGGTCGTCCTCGCCATCATCGACATCAGGCTGGGGCTGCTGACTCGAACCGCCCGCCTGTGAACCAGAAGGAGCCAAGGCCGGCCTAGGCCTCTTCTTCGGAGGCACGACATCACCAGCCGGAGCCGCATCTCCTTCCAATGATCTCGCGCTCCTTCAAATCAAGCGCAACATCTTCACAGCCCCGGTGAGCGCCTTGGACACCACCCTGTAGGTCTTGGCTGGGACCTGTTAAATGAAAACAAAAAAAGGCAGTCAGAAGCAATCAATGCAAACAGTAAAGCAGTTAAAAGCTTGAACGAATCAACAAACAAGAAAAGATTGCTCAAAGAAGTAGTCCCGCGAGGAAGTCGTAAGTGCGGATGAGTCTCAGACATGTCAAAAGAGGAACGGCGAATGGCGCCCCCAGCCTCATACTCAAAAAATCGGGGAGGCACCGGTATCTACATCCCCGCTGCCCTCCTGGCAGCCATAACCTGAGGAGTCACCAACCGGGTGAAGACAAACTGGGCATAATCCCCCTCATCAGAAAGCTTTGCAGCATGAATACCAGTCCGTAGCCGCTCCAAGTCAGGCAAGGCTCGAATATGCCATATCCCCGCAGGAGGATCATGAGGAACGTGGGCGGCAGCGCCATAACCATGCTGCCTACAGACTCTCTCCCCTAAGTATAGGGCATCTCCCTCTAGGCCGATCAGAAGCCTCCTCGTCCTGGTCACCAGGGCAGCACCACCAACAACATCCTCGCCATACCTACCGTGCCATGGGAACAACCTCAAACCAGCAGGGGTACCCCTCAGACCAATCATCGTGTCATGGTAATAGGCCGTCTTACGGGGCTTCACCCTATCCACTCTCCTGCTCTCCCTAGCTCCAAAAGTCCATCGGCGCATAGCAGGGAATAAGTCAGCCGCAATCCTCTCAAGAATATCCTGCATAACTGCCCAAACACCTCATAAGCCCACACCTGAAATCAAAAGACAAAAGTTTTCAGTGTGCAGCAACAGTAAAAGAATGATGACAAAAAAGGTCAATGCAGTAGTCAAGTTGCGAAAAGCAAAGGGCATACCTCCAGCACAGTCTGATAAAAATCCAAAGAGGTCACACTACCTCTACTCACCTCATCCATACCTTTATACACCTGGGCCAAACCAGCCTCTCCCCATGAAAAAGTGGACACCTGACTCCAATCTCTAAGAGGCTCCAGCAGAAGGGTCAATGCCGTCGTAGAGGCATTACAGAACAGGGTGTCAGAAAATCCGGCCTGCATAAAGGCTCTCGCCAATCGCCACCGTGACGGCAGCCTCACCCTCATCAAAGAGACGGCACTGATGTGTCAAAGCCGAGTGGAAATCCGCCAACGGAACCCTATTACCCTTCGGACGAAGGGTCATGCCAGTCAATGCCTGGATAGCGTCCGTGCTCAGCACACCAGTGGTCCTCGTGAGAAGATGGGCCGTCCGTAAACCGCACCGGTGATAGCAGTGAAGTCATAGGGAGTGATGGTCGACTCACCCCAAGATAGATGAAAAGTGTGGGTAGAGTCCCACCAATACTGCCTGAAGGCCCACACCAGCTCCACACTCCTGGGCGTGTCTCCGAAATCTCCAACAGCAGTGAAAAATGGTCCAAGACCAGCAGCAAAGACTAGGCCCTTGGGACTACCTGGCAAATCAGAAGAACCAGGAAGAAGGCCCCAAATGGTAGCAATCGCCTCAGGGGACCCCTTGGTCCGCAAAGCCTGCAGGTAAGCACAGCACAGGTATCAAAAACCATACTCATAACAATAGGTGCATTCATGTGCATTTTCAAAAAATCACCAAATTCTTTCAAAAGAAGAAAAACAGAAAAAGAAAAAAATCTTTCCAAAACAATACATTTCATGCCAAGCATGCAATTGCCCTTTGGGTGCGATTTCCCCCAAATTTTATCTCAAGCCCTAGAAATCAAATTTCGAAAGGGCTAATGATTTAAAATGCTTACCCCCATCCGTTCCATCGTGGAAGAATGCAAATCAAGGCTCGGGTAGAGCCCATTCCCCTTCGGAAACTTCTTCCATTTGTTCCGATCGACGAGCTTCCTCCTCGCGGATAGTTGTAACGATGTGCCACCAAGATTTCTCGGGAAAATTCGATTTTGCATTTCTTTGAAAATCAAATAAAACCGGAAAAAGACGGAGTCGCCACGCCATTTTTGTTTTAAGGGCCAAAACTTTGAAAAATGCCCGAGATTAGATATTTGGGTTCGGAGGTCATGTTACACGCCGGGAAGGACGTTAGTGTGCACTCGGAATGCCTCGTAAAACGAGTCTTCCAAGCTAAAAACCATTTGTGTGTGTGTGTGTATGTGTTTTGGCCAAAATAAGTTGAAACACAGAAAAGTAAAAATTGGGAATTCTTTATTAGACTTTGGACAGATCCCATGATTTTTGGTGTGATTTTTGGGTAGAGTTTTGGTACTCAAAAGATTTTTGGAAGTTGAAGAACACTTCTGCCAGAATGAAAAAGGCAGTGGATACTTGATTTTAAAATAGATTTAAGGGCTTCAAAACTTCATAATATGAGAATACTCAGAGAATGAAAGTTGTTCCAGACACCTCATATAAGATTTATGTGAAAGAATTTTCCATTTTGGAGAAGATTTGAGGACTCAAAACCTTATGGAAATCTCAGATATGAGATCTGGACTCCCAGAGACTGGTGATATATCCTTCAAAAGAAAATTTGAAAAGGGGAGTTTTACTCACGCAAAAAATAAAGTAAAAATAAGTCTGGAAATCTATGAATGTTGGCTACAAAAAGTGTTTTGTAGTCAACACCAAATTCCAAGTTTATCTGTGTCCAAAAATTTAGACCATGGACTGGGGTCTTAGAAAATTGCTACTGGACAGCAACTTCTCAAGAAAGAAAAACATGATTTTAAAGGGGGTTTGGCATCCATGCTTGTCCCCATTTCCCTAGGTTTTGATTAGTGATCACTTAACATTTTAGTGGTGAATCAACTATATCAAACCATCCTTGGGGTACATTAGGACTAAGCACTTCATTTGCTTGAGAAGGGGAATTTTATCCTTTGAAAATGAGATTTGGTGTATGAAAATGATTTTTAGGGTTTTGAAAATGTGTTTTCTTTGCAAGAAAGTAAGAACACTTTGAAAATAATGTTGATCCTTGTAGAAGATCATCCATGGAGATGAACTTCCATGGTGATCTTCTTGGATCTAAGACAAGAAGATGAATGAACTACATTTTGTAGCTTGAAAATGCATGCATGGATGAGAGATTTAGGGTAAGAAGAGGGAGGTTATACATATCTTCTTTGTGTTTTGTGTTTGAAGACTTGAATGTAAGAGTGTTTGAGGCTTGAATATGAGAGTGTTTGAGTGAGTGTGATTTTGGTTGAATAGTTGAGAAAAAGGTGACAATTCTATGGAATTCTCACTGTTTTCTCTCTATTTTCGCCAAAGTGCAGTTGAGGAAATGTGTTCTTCTCTTCTTTTTTTCTGAGACTGAAGGCCTCAATTTATAGCCCTCTGAAAATGCAAACTCATCCGCGCGGACAAGGTTGACAGCGTGCACTGTTCATTAAATGCTGCTTCAGGCTTTGGACACAAGGAATAATCTTTTGAAAATTCAAATTAAATGTACCAGCTTTTTGTTCCAAATGTATTTCTATTTTTGGTTTTTCTTATTTCTTTTGCTTTTTTGATTCCTTTCCTTAGTTTATCCTTAAATAACAATGCCCACTTTGCTCTTGCTTGGTTAGAAATGTTAGAAATGTTAGGCAGAAATGTTAGAAATGTTCGAAGGAAGCGGGGTCGTCGATAAGAGTAAGGCTCCATATTTGGCAGGATGATCAAGTGATCGAGTGGCTGAACCTATTTAATAGGATACCTACGTATCCTTAAAAGGAATCAAGCCAGCCGTAGTTTGGGTCTTTGACCCTGGAAATGATGGCGTTTTAGGTGCCTCGAACCTGATGAGCGAGTTCTGCGGTCGGTTGCTGGAGAGAAACTCTGCTGGGGATAAGAGATGACCATTTTGGTCGGATGACTGAAATTGTATATCCGCTCTGCTGGGGATAAGGAATGACCATTTTCGGTCGGATGGCTGAAATTGTATATCCGCTCTGCTGGGGATAGGAATGACCATTTTCGGTAGGATGGCTGAACCTAATGATAGGCTACCTACGTATCCTTAAGAGGAATCAAGACAGTCATAGTTCGGGTCTTTGACCCTAGAGATGATGGCGTTTTAGGTGCCTCGAACCTTGATGATGGCGTTTTAGGTGCCTCGAACCTTAAAGATGGCGTTTTAGGTGCCTCGAACCTTAAAGATGGCATTTTAGGTGCCTCGAACCTTGATGATGGCGTTTTAGGTGCCTCGAACCTTGATGATGGCGTTTTAGGTGCCTCGAACCTTGGAGATGGCATTTTAGGTGCCTCGAACCTTGATTTGAAATGGCCTTTCGGTGGACTTTGTCTGCTGCCGAAGGAGAGGGTGACCGTTTTGGTCGAGGGGCTGGACCTAATGATAGGCTACATACGTATCCCTAGTGGGAATCAAGCCCTTTCGTAGTTCGAAATCTACTCGAGATTCCGTTGGCTTTTTGGGATTCCGTTAACTTTGCTGGGGATTTTGTTAGCCTTTCTGGGGAAAAATCAGACGTATTCGTCGGGAAAATCGGTCTTACGTTTTACTGCCGGGGAATAATTTTGATGAAAGATACGGGATCCCGTTTCTTTCTCGGGATTCCGTTATCTTTCTCGGGGAAATCGGACTTACGTTTTACTGCCGAGGAATGATTTTGATGAAAGAAATGGGATTCCGTTAACTTTCTCGGAGAGATCGGTCTTACGTTTGACTGCCGTGGAATAATTTTGATGAAAGATACGGGATCTCGTTATCTTTCTCGGGAAGATCGGTCTTACGTTTGACTGCCGTTTGATGATTTTGATGAAAGAAACGGGATTCCGTTATCTTTCTCGGAGAAATCGGTCTTACGTTTGACTGCCGTGAAGCTCTTTTGAAGAGGGGGTTAACTTTGGTTAACTTTTGGTTAACTCTGTTAAGTCTAGGATCAAATTGCAGAGTTCCGGATTTTTAAAGGGCAAAAGGGTCATTTTGACCCTTACAAACCCATCCGCGCGGATAGGGTTGGATTCCCAGGTTGTTTTAATGAGGGCCAACGCCCTCCCTTCTTCTTCCTCACCCTTTTCAGTTCCTTCTGCAATTACGAGAGAAAGAGAGAGAAAACCGAGGAAGGTAGCCATTTTTGGCCATTAAGCTCCAAAATTCTTCCATTTTTCTTCGATTTTCAAGCGATGGAACACGGGGAAGGTGCTTTTCAAGGTCAAGGACGCGGTCCGGTTGCCGAGAGACGATTAGAGCTTGTCCGAATGAGGAGGCATTACACTCTTTCGCAATCGATTGCGGAGGAGCATTATCCCGATGCGTGGCAACATTGGGCCACTGATCCGAGTCTCCGAACGGTATACTTCGAATCTTTTATTTTCTTTGTTGATTTCTTGCTTGAAATTGATTTTTGGTGATTTTTGATTTTTTTTTTTTTTGAATTTCGAATGATTGATGTTCTTGGCCTTGGATTTTGATTTTGATGCTTTGCAATTTGTAATGAGTATATGGGTAATGCATTTTGCTTGAAAAAGAATGGGCATTTTTGCCAAAATTTTTTTTTTTTTGAAATATGAGACTATGAAAATTTTCCGAAATTGGGACGGACTTCTTTTGTTGCAATGTAGGATTCTTGCAATGTTGATATGAATGTGTGCATGCTTTTTTTTTTGTAAAAGTGGGACGGATTTATTGACTCCATGTATGAATGAATGTACGCATGTTATTCTATGAAAACGGGACTGAGTTTTTACTTCCGTCGACTCCTTGTAGGATCTTTTGGGATGATGGATGATATGCATGTATGCATTTTTTTTTTGGAAGTGGGACGGAGTTTTTACTTCCGTTGACTCTGAATTTTTTTTTCATGAATGAATTGGGATTTGCTGAAAACTGTCTTTTTTTTTTTGAGAAAAATGGGGCTAGGTTCAATGCATGCCGTTATGCTGCTGAATCTTCTTCAAAACTTTTGTGATGAATGATGCATGTATATGTTTTCTCTTTTTTTTTGTGCAAATGCAAATGCAATTTTTTTTGTTGACATTTTCTCTTTTTTTTTTATTGCAGGGTGGAAACAACTACGTGACGGAGCAGTTGAATAAGATGAAGACTCGAGGATCAGTGGAGTCTGTAGTTGACTTGTGGGACCGGCTTCCAAATGCGGGCCGAGGAGCTTTGGTGAGTCCGAGACAGATTGTCGTTGAGACCGGGCTTTGGGAGTTCATTGAGTGCTTGAGGGGGTTGGTTAAGTTCCCTAAGAGCAAGGGCCTGATGTTTGCTCTGGCGCAGCATTGGTGGGATGCGACCCACACGTTTCACTTCTTCTGGGGCGAGGCTACAGTTACGCCTTCCGACTACGCTGCGATCACGGGTCTGTCCTTCAATGGACGCAGCATTGAGTGGCGGGACGGCTACAGCGACGTGGACCTGCAGGCTCTTCTGGGCTTTACTCCCATTCCCAAAAAGGGGATGGGGATGGAGTACGCCGTGGTTTATGGGAAGATTGTGGAGATCATCGGGAGCTGAGAGGATAGGCGCTGAGCAGATTGCTAGGGCCTTTTTATGGTTTGCTTTTTCGAGCACTCTTTTTTGACACGCCGAGGGGACGGCGGTGTTTGCTTTGCTGAGGAGTTTGGAGGATGTGGAGATGGCTGGAGATGTCTCTTGGGGAGAGTCCGGGCTGGCAGAGCTTTACTTTGCTCTTGATAGATACAGCCGAAAGGCTGTGAGCTCCTTATACTGCTTTGAGTTTGCTCTGGAGGTATAAGCTTTCTTTTTGCTTCCCCCTTTTTTCTTGAGCACACACTTTTCTTTTGCACTGGATTGATTTGATCTTTACCTTTCGCAGGTATGGGCGTTGGAGTTCTTTCACGTCACGATGTGGCGACAGACGGCGGAGTACGTCGGGGCGTATCCAGCCATGCGTTCCTGGTCCAAGTTTGCCCGGGAGAAGAAGGGCTCCAGAGGGCGCACGACCTCGTGTACTCGAATTGCCTTCCTTTGACGAGGGCTGAGACGGATGAGGGGATGATATTCTATCCCTGGGATCGTTTCGAGGTGGCGCACCCGAAGGGCGCCGAGATATGGACCCAGATGCAATGGAGGATTCTCGAGAGGTCCGACTTGCGACGTCTATTATCTCGGGAGAGAGGGTGTGACGCGCGGCATGGCGTGAATTCGCCTTGATGACACCGGTGGAGCCTCCCGCCGATATGATGCACTCCGAGTGATAGATCTCGCGACTGATGATTACCGAGCCGGCCAAAGACTTCTCGGCATTTGTGGCGATTGAGCCATATCCAGTATTTGTCTTGAGGAGGCTGAGGACGCCCCAGGTTATGGATAGAGAGGGGTTTGGGATCCCGCGGTACCCTCGGACGGACTTTTCATATGTCCAGGATGGGGTCCGATTGACGGTGCAGATCCCTCAGCCTGAGCGGCTTCCACGAGCTTTCCGGCCTCGTCCGGGTATGAAGGTATGGCTTTTCTTCCCACCTCTCTTTTTTTTTTTGCTTCTGTCTTTTCTTTTCTTTCCTGTCATCATTTTTTGCTTCAACTGTTTCTGACGCTTTTGCTTTTGTGCAGTTTTCGGAGGTGGTCGTGGAGAGGCTGGCGAAGCAGGTGATCGGGGCTAAGATATTCATCAGGAGGATGGTGGCTTGTGGAGCCCCTCGGGCTAGAGCGAGGCGACTACGCCGGCGCCCGTCGCGGGAGGCTTCCCTATTCCTTCGTAGACTTCCTCCGAGACTCCTCTTTCTCCTCTCCTTGACCCCCGCGTGGTACTACCTTCTACCACGTCATTCCTGAGATCCTTACGGGCGGGGACACGTCTGGCAAGCATGGTGGATCTTCTTCGCACGTCCGTGAGTCTCGACGCCTTCACCTTCGGATATGATTTCTTTGCAGATCTTGGCTTGCCCTATCGTAGCGTGCCGCTTGGTCTCGACGAGCCTTCTTCCGGGGACGAGGACGATGATTCTCGAGCCCGAGATCTTCATGGCTACAGAGGAGGCGGGCCCGAGCCGCAAGAGGGACCGGGGGCAAGGGCAGCCACTGTCGGGGATTCCGATTGATTACCTTGAGATTGAATTGATTTCGAGATTTGAGATCTTTGCATGTATACAACTTATTTTTTATGCACATTTTTTTTGATCTTTTCTTTTTTTTTTTCTTTTTTTTTGGGATGTAATAATTTAGGATTATTGTTACCTCCATTTTTTTATTTGATTTTTTTGCACACTCCCTTTATTTTTGGAATGTAATAATTTAGGATTTTATTTTATGAATGCAATGCAAGTATTGAATGCAATGTTGCATGAGCCTTGTAGTTTTTTTGGTAAGGGTGTAGATGTTTCGTGCATGGACCTGGTTTGGACAAAGCCACTTTGGCTGGGACAAATATTCGCCTAATTTGCAAAGCAGCTTTGGACCGTTGTAATGATTTTTCTCGATGGGAGACAATCATGTCCGCGCGGATAGGACCCGCCGAAATTACCCGTAGATTTCGCGCGGATCGCAAACGCTGGCTATTTTTCACAGGGTCAGCGTCAAAATCGGTGACCCGGCCCATGGGAAGGAACAAATGAGGAGTCGCCACGCGGTTTTTGTATTTCTTTTGAGCCCAAACGCTATGAGAAACTGCTATTAGTGAAAAGGTGTCGTATTTATTGATGTAGCAAAAACTTAGGAAATAGGCTTTTTTGAAAAAGTGGATCATTTTGTATCGTTAGAAAAACGCAGTGCAAAAAGCTTTTTTGTACCGTAGATTGTTAGGTCTTGAGGTTGGAGCACAAGTTACGTCCGGGTAGAGTATGACGTGATTGCCCGAAACGCCTCGCATGACGTAGTCTTTTCTACCTTTCTCGAAATCGTAGCGTATGTGTGTGTGAGTTTTGAAATGGGGGCTTCGAATGACAAGCTGTAGATCTTGGCTTTGAATGACAAACGTTGATTAGGTGACTTTGTTTGAAAAGACGAGCGCTTTGAATGACAACATCCGTTTTGAGTTTGAAATGAGCGTTTGCGTGGCAAACGCCGACTTTGAGCCACACGAGTCATTGCTAACGATTTTTACTAGAAAATGCGTGATTAAATGATTTTTAAGTGTCAAATGGCGGCTTTGAGTTTGAAGATGAGCATTCTGGAGGCCGAACGTCATTTCTGCTGCTTTGAAGAGAGAGTTCGACGGACGAACTCCGGTTTTGAACCGGGCATTACATTGTTAACGATTTTTACGGGAAAAATACGTATTAAATGACATGACGATCAACGAATCGGGTTGCGACTGACTTTGGAAAAGTAAATACTATCACTGCTAATCCAAACGGATCGAACTTAAAATGACAGTATTTAAAGCGTGTCAACGTGAATCCAAACGCATCCGGGATTCGTAAATGATCGCATCAACGAGGCCAAACGGCTCGATTGTAAATGATTGGACAACGAGGCCAAACGGCTCGGAATTGGTAAATGACGATCAACGAGGCCAAACGGTCTCGGAATTGTAAATGACGATCAACGAAGCTAAACGGCTCGGAATTGTAAATGACGTATCAACGAGAGGCCAAACGGCTCTGAATAGGTAAATGACATGAAAAGTGAACGGAACGGGTCGGAACGCCGTCTGCTTAATCTCGTGATTACTTTTCTACGGAAAGAGAAGAGGATCAAGGGGCTAAAACGTGATCGGACCCCTGCTAGACGCAGGCGTCTACATTTTGATAACGATGACTTTCAAACAGCTTATAGCGACCGGCGCGTAAACCTAGACTAACTGGCAGATTCGTAGAGAGGGAGTTATACCTATGGCTAGGTCGACTCCTTTGGCTCCTCGAGGTGTGTACGGGACACCTGAAAGTGATTCGAAAGGTCGTTTTGAAGTTGTAGCGGTGCGTATTTGGATCGAAATACGAAGGTTTCACGCGAATCTGTGAGACAAAACGGAGTTCGGGAAGGTGAAACCAGCTTTGGACTGTGGGTGGTGATTTTTAGTGTGGAAAATCCTTTTCTTGGCCTTCGACAAAGCAACTTCTATTTATAGGCAGTGAAAATTGCGCAGAGAGTCCAGCCTGACTTGACCGAACTTCGTGGGTTTTGGGAATTTTGGAAACTGGGACTTGGCCGGCAATTTCAGAAAAGTACAAAGTTGAGTCCCATCGACTGGGCATTGCAAACCAGGGCATTTTGGTCTTTTCCTCTGAAATTGATTGAAGGGTGACTCAGAGGGAGGTGGCATGGCCGCCAGTACGTGCCCTCCGAGTCACCACCACAACAGGTGGGATTTTGTCCTCGGTCCCTGCTTTTGTCCGTTTTTTAAAATAATGTATCCGGAAATGTCCGAAACGCCCCGAAAAGTGCCGGAAAATGCGTTTTTCGTGGAAAGCCATACTTTTACGTGAGATGTCACGTGCTAAGTACGAACATCACGATGCCAAGGGCCCCTGACATTCCGCTGGCATAAAGAACGGGGAGTTT